>SJYG01000505.1:461518-476323 GCA_006410535.1 Litocranius walleri
GGCCTCATTAAACGGGTGCCAGGCTCCCAGCACCGCATGTGCGTGTTGACTCGGCAGAGCCCCGCGGCACGGCCTGCCCCCCAGGAGCCCTCCGTCTGCCGCCTGACCCCGCTCCCCGCCCTCGTGCTGATCACGCGTGCGGCCTGGGGCCCCCTGCCCCCGGGGGCCCTCTCACGGGGTGCCGGGTGCCAACCTGGCTCCCCTCCCCCCGGGGAGGGCTCCCGCCCGGGATGACACCGGCCCTGCCCCAACCTATTTCAGCTTCTTGACCCGCTGTTATCTTGGGGGGCCCAGGGGGTCTGTGAACTGCGGTCCCCATAGCAGGTTCTGGATCACGTCTGAGGGCACGGCTGTGTGCAGGCTGGACCTGGCTGAGTCTGGAGCCAGGCGTCGGGAATCTATAGTTGGGGTGTTCGTCAGTACTCAGTGATCACTTTGGTTCTCAGGGCCGGAAGTCGCCAGGCTGACCCCAGCTGGCCACGAGGTGGAGGGACAGGTGGCTCCTCACCGCGGGGTCGGGGTGGCATCTCAGTGGGGCTGACTGCACGTAGGGCGAGGCAGGGACCCAAAAGGGCAGGGCCTGCTGCTCTTCTGGAATTTCCTGCTGGGAGCTCAGTGCCTGTAGCCCTGCTGCCGCCCTCTCGTGTGGAACAGGTCCAGGGCTGCCCCTGAGGACAGGGCTTGTCCTGTCCGCCTACCAGATGCTGGGCGTGCTGGGCCCCGAGCCAGGTCCGCAGAGCCCCAGGGATGGCAGACAACCTCCCGGGTGGTTGAGTGAAAGATGGAGGTGGACAGAAGGGCTGGGTGAGTTTGGGACAGGCTTGCTGTGCCTCGCGTGGGCCTGCGGGCATCCTCCCCGGGCTCACTGCCACTACCTGGCCCCGACGGCACGCAGGCTGGACGTCGTGGGGGACAGGGCCATGAGTCCAGCTTCCCAGACACACAAGACTTGATGGGGGTCCCGTGGCTGGAAGGGGTCCTTCTGGTTGGAAGGAACTGCCTCCGGTGTGGGGCCCAGGCCTGCCTCGAGGCGCTGTCTAGACGTCTGGTCAGGAGGTGGAATTGGGGGCCACGGCGAGGCCCAGGCAGCCCGTGGGTAGTGGAGGGGAGGACAGTGGCTGCTGCAGGGCGTCTCGGGAGACGAGGATTCGGCAGGAAAAGCAAAGTGACTGATTCCGCGCTTGGCCAGGACCCGCCCAGGTGCCTGCAGTTGGGAGGGAGGCTGTTGACACCAGCACGTCCTCACGCACGCGGCACGTGGGGGCTCCGTCTCTGCCAGGTGCTGCTCCCGCCAGCTTCCCGGGGCGGCCGCGGGGGGCCTGGTGGACGCTGGCGCTGCTGGTCCGCCTCTTGCTGTTTACGTCCGCCTCCCGTAGCAAGGCCTAAGGCCTGCAGCAGCGCGCCAGCATGAAGCCACCAAAGGGTTCAAGATAGGATGTCTAGGTGACTGGTGTGGCCGTGGTGAGCTCTTCGACTTCTTACTGGGAGATGACAGAGCTGCTTGCTCCAGAGGAAGGTTCCAGAAACAGACAGTGGAAAAGATTGCTGGGTCGCAGGGCGAGCTAGGTCCCCAGCAGGTCAGAGGCCTCTGGCGCAGTGACGGAACCTGCTGGGCGCCCCGTCCCTGAGTTAAGCTGCCCCCGGGGCGCGTGCTCCCGTGTGGTGGGGAGGGTCCCACGGTGACTTCGGCCAGGTTGCCGCGTCCTGGGTCGTTTTCTTGGGAGCATGTGGGGAGGAGCGTGGCCCCCACACGTGTCCAGTGTCCCCTCCTGGGTGAGGTGCCTGAGGGGCTGGCGGGCGGGTTCTGGTCGTGGGTGTGCACTCAGCCCTCATGGACTTGCGGGTCCCGGGAGGGCCTCCTGTGTGGACAGTCTGGCCCGCGCTGTGTGGGTCAGGGTTGGGCAGGTCTGCGGGGGGCATGGGGCAGCTCTGTCCACCCCGATGGTCCCTTCTTGCTGGCGCTCCTGTGCAGTGCGGTGACTGACCCAGCTTTATTCAGAGGGTGCATCGCATGCCTCCCAGGGCCTGTAAACTGGACAGTGAAACACGGAGAGAAGATTAGTGTTGTCCATTTATGGATTCCACACACACCGGGGGTCTGTCCAGAATGTGGAGCTGTTCAGAACGAGAATGGAAGTTACTCAGCATGAAACAGAAGCTCCTGAGTCATGAGCAGCACTGGTCCTTTACCTTCCCAGGCCTGGCCGGGGCGCTGCAGGCCGTTCCGGGTCGGGGTCGGGGGTCTCACAGCTGGCGAGGCCCGAGTGGGCAGGAGCGGGTCTGGGTGCTCAGGTGTTGAGATCGGGCCCCGTGGCTGCAGGTGGACGGGGCTGCTCGAGGAGGTGTGCGTCGGCAGGGCTTGGCAGGTGTCTCTTCCTTTGGGTGTTTCTGCAGGCAGCTGAGTCCGGGTGAGGACGGGGCCCCACCTCCCTGTGCGAGGGCCTTTGTTCCCCTGCCACTGGCCCTTTGTGGGGCGTTCTCACCCCAGGTGACCTGCGCAGGGCACTTTGGGCCCTCTACAGGGAGGGGGCAGGACACGGGCCGCACCCCAGCCTTGGTGCCTGCCTCCAGCGGCCCATGGGCTCCGAGGCTGCAGCCTCAGTCCCCGTGGACACCCGTGTCCACACTCTCCACCCTCGCCCCGAAATGGGCCTCGTGGTCGGTCCCAGCAGCTGTCGGCGCCCATGTGGCTGACCCAGGGCCCGCCCACCAGGTATTGGTTCTGAGAAGGGGTCCCCGGGTGTTGCCCACTGGGTGTGTTGGTTCTGAGAAGTGGGTCCCCAAGTGTTGCCCACTGGGTGTTGGTTCTGAGAAGTGGGTCCCCAAGCGGGCCTGCCCACCAGGTGTTGGTTCTAAGAGAAGGGGTCCCCAAGCAGGCCTGCCCACCGGGTGTTGGTTCTGAGAAGGGGTCCCTGGGTGTTGCCCACCGGGTGTTGGTTCTGAGAAGGGGGTCCCTGAGCAGGCCCACCCACTGGGTGTTGGTTCTGAGAAGGGGGTCCCCGGGTGTTACCCATTGGGTGTTGGTTCTGAGAAGGGGATCCCTGGGTGTTACCCACTGGGTGTTGGTTCTGAGAAGAGGGTCTCTGGATGTTACCCACTGGGTGTTGGTTCTGAGAAGGGGTCCCCGAGTGTTACCCACTGGGTGTTGGTTCTGAGAAGGGGGTCCCCGGGTGTTACCCACTGGGTGTTGGTTCTGACAAGGGGTCCCTGAGCACCCTGCCCACTGGGTGTTGGTCCTCTGAGAAGGGGTCCCTGGGTGTTGCCCAGTGGGTGTTGGTTCTGAGAAGGGGGTCCCCGGGTGTTACCCACTGGGTGTTGGTTCTGAGAAGGGGGTCTCTGGATGTTACCCACTGGGTGTTGGTTCTGAGAAGGGGTCCCCGAGTGGGTGCAGGGCCTTTGAACAGACTGGGGCCCCAGTGGTTTTGCTCTGAGATGCACCTGCTGCGTAATATGAAACCCGGAGCCGCTCTGGGGACCTTCTCAGGCTTGGGGCCACGTGTGCCGGCTCACGGATCCGCAGTGGCCCTGGTCTGGTTCTGGGCAGGATGTCACAGTGGTCTCTTCTCCCCACTACTCAGCATCCCCACCCCCTGCATCCGTGTGGACACACACACAGGCCCTGAGCCGTTTGTGCAGAGCGGCCCTGGGTGCCTGGCTCCAGGTAGAACCCCAGAAGGCGAGTGGTTTGGGCCCTCGTCCTTCTCCCCAGCCTTGGGCAGGCAGGAAGGTGGGACATGGTCACTGCTGGGCTTCTGCCTGCAGAGAGGCCCCGGGTGCCTCGGGGCGGGTCATTGGGCCGGGCATGGGGCAGTGGGCTCCCGGCGGGCGGGCGGGCACTCAGCCTCCAGGACCCCGGGTGCTGGTGTGAGGCATCGCCAGGCCTTGAGTCAGCTCGTGTTTCTGTTGGGCCTCCGATACGGAGCAGGCGGCGTTTGCCGTGCGGTGTGTCAACCGGGGAGGGGTTGTTTAGAGCCACGCAACTGCCGCCTGCAGCGTCTCACAAGCCTGTCTCCTTAGGATTCAAAGAAGGCGGCAAGAGGAAGAAGCCGAAGCACAGAGAGGAGTCGAAGAAGAAGAAGTCGACCAAGGGCCCCCTCTAGACGGCCGCGGCGGAGCAGCCGAGTGCACTCGCGCGCGGCCCGCCTCCTGCGGGGGGTGCACAGGGCCGGGGCGCGGGGCGGAGCCGCCGGCCGCCCCCGCCCCTCCCGCCGCGCCCGCGCGTCCCCTCCGGCGGCCACGGCCCCCCGCTGCCCGGCACACACGCGGGGTCCCGCCACCTCGGCCGTGCGTGGCCCAGGCGCGTGTGCATGCTCTGACACGCCCTCTCCTCCTGCCACTGCGTGTGTGAATCTAGGCTCCATTTAAGCGCAGGGCGGTGTGAAGGTGACCTCCGACCCCGGGTGACCCTTCCCGGAGCTTCAGGGAACCAGACCTTCCCCAGGCGACCTGGCCGCTCAGGGCCGCAGTCGCCCTCACGTTGACGGCTTTCATCCCCGTCCTCTGCAAGCAGTCCGCGTTCCACCTCAGCTCGCCCATCTCCTGGACCCGGAGCTGTTCTCCTGGCAGGAAGGCGGGAGTCTGCAAGCTTCTGTCTCGCGGGGCCACCTCCGATTCTTAGTGTGCTCATCGGGTCCTGAGCACGTGCGCTGAGCTGAGAACTAGCGCTTCGGCCCCGCTCCTCCAAAGAGCTCCGCGCCTCGGGCGGGGGTCCCCAGCTTTTTGCAGCTGCCCTGGCAGAACCTTCCTCAACAGCGGCCCCTCGCCCTCCCCCCGGGCGCCGAGGGCTCCGTGAGAAGCTTCCGCGGGGCTTTCCCAGGCCGGGGCCCTTGCCCAGGGGCCCGGGCGTGCGGGGCGGCTCCGTGAGCGTGGGCACCGGGAGCGAGCGTGACGCGTGTGGTTTTCTGGTGACCGTGGGGGGAGGTCGTGCGGGGCCCTTGGGGGGTAGAGTGGACGGTGTTTGATGCTTAGTGTGGAAAATGTAACCATGAAAGCAACGGATTTTAAGTGCTACCCACGTGAATAAACTGTAAGCGTTACTGACACTCACTCGGCGTCGTTTGTGAGCCCGTTACGAGCAATTAAGCAGAGCAGCCCTTCTCCATCTGCCATGAGGGATCCAGTGAGGTTTTGGGGTCTAGGCCCTGAAATGTGCGACCGAGGGGGAGACGTCCCCACCGAGCACGGGACGGTGAGACAGCGGCCTTGCCGACGCGCGGGAAGCCGCACAGGCGCGGGCGGTAGGAGTCCGTCCCGGCGGACCGCGCTTGCGTCCCGGGCCGGGGGAGGGGGACACGGCTCAGAGTCGGCCCCGTGAGGACCACCCCTCGCGGCTCTGACTGGGGGTCCAGCTCAGCGGGCCACACCCCGAGCGTCCTGCTGCGGGGACCCAGGACGCGGCGGTCATCTGCGAGGCGTCAGCCAGCCGCCGCGCCCGCTTGCCGCGCGGGCGGCTCCCGAGCAGAGCTGGGCGGTGCCCGGAGGCCAGGCCCGCGCGGTCCCGCCGGCGCCTCCCAGGACGGCGGGGCGGAGTCAGCTGCCCGAGGGCGGCGCCGAGGGCGGCGTCCCTCCCGGGGAGGCAGGGGCACGGGAGGGGTTGGGCTCACCCCCAGGAGGCCCCCCAGGCACCGCCCCTTCTCCCGTGTTGGAGCCTGAGGACATCGCCGCAGATGCATGAAAGCGGTGCACTTTCACAGGAGAGGCACCGTCGGGCCGGTGTCTCGTCCCGTCAGTCGGGGCAGCATGGAACCAGGACCCGTTCCCGGAGAACCTTCCAGACTACTGCTGGAGCCTTAAAGACGTGGGCCCCAGTGGCGTTAATAGTCCTGCCTGATGAATGAGGTTTTCTTTTGTAGATCAGCAGGGGGACCTAGGACCCCCCGGACTCAGGGTCCAGGCCACGTCTCTGCTTGCCTGGGGGTCCACACATCCCAGTCCACAGTGCGTCTGGCCCCCGGGGGTGTCGTCCTGGGGGCCTGAAGGCAGCCTGGGACCAGAGTGGGTGAGGACCCCTGGGGGGCTCCCAGCCCAGGCGTGGGGGGCGGGCGGGAGCAGGCAGGGCCCTCGGGGCTTGAAAGATGCCCAATGTCCTCCCTTCCCATTCTCTCGGACAGGAGCGGACAGCCCCCACCGAGCTGGCAGAGGCTGGGGGCGCGCTGGGGGCTAGGTCCCTCCCTTGCCCCACGACACCCTCTCCCTAAAGAGGCCCCTTGGAGCTTCCCCGGGCGGGCCCCCCGCTGGCCCTCCCCTGTACCCGCCTGGCTGGGGGACTGGGGACAGGCCCCTGGGAGTTCGGGCTGTCCAGTGACCAGCCAGGTGCCCTCACCGCCTTCTCAGCCAGGCCTGAGGTCCCCACCCTTCCGGGACGTGCAGGCTTGTCACCCCATCGAGAGCAGGGGGCCCGCATCCCACCCGGAGGTCATGGCTGTCACCCCCCACCCACAGGCCCTGCCAAGAGGCCGTGTACCCCCAGACGGCTGATGCCCCAACCATGCACGTGGCCTGCTGGCCTGCGACCCTCACCGGGCCGGCAGTGACGGAGCCAGAGGCCTCGGCCCATAACCGGAGACCCTGACAGCCCTGCCTCTACCGCAGAGTCAGAGGGGTCTGGCCTGGGACCCTGCCAGACCACCAGCGTCCAGCCCAGGGCTTCGAAGGGGGCTGCTCAATCTGTGTATCTTGACGAAGGAGTGAACGGATGAACGGCCGAGTTTGGGAGGTCAGGCTGAGGGGCCCGGCTCCTTGCCTGCGGAGGAGCTGACGGCGGGCCTTGAGCTGCTTAGAGGTTTTCTTTTTTTAAGTCCCGGTGAAATACTGATGTTCAGTCGCTCAGTTGTGTCCGACTCTGCCACCCCATGGACTGCAGCACGCCAGGCCTCCCTGTCCATCACCAACTCCCGGAGCTTGCTCAGACTCCTGTCCATTGAGTCGGTGATGCCATCCAACCATCTCATCCTCTGGTGTTCCCTTCTTCTCCTGCCTTCAGTCTTTCCCAGCATCAGGGTCTTTTCCAGAGTCGGCTCTTTCTGTCAGATGGCTGAAGTACTGGAGCTTCTTAGCATCAGCCCTTCTGGTGCTGATGACGTGAATTTACTGTATTAGCCAGTTTTCACAGTGTAGCTCAGGGCATTCAGCACCTTCACACAGGTGGGCAAGCATTGCACCATCCTTCCCAGACGTTCTCATCTTCCTAAAGTGTCCCCAGCAGCACGGCCCCGCCCCGTCCTCCTTCCTGTCTCTGATTCAGGGGCTCCAGGGCCTCCTGTGAGGAGAGGCCCTCAGGCTCTGTGCTCCTGCGACCGGCCTGCGTCCCCGGGCAGGCCTGTCTGGGAGGCTGAGGAGCGTCATGTCAGGGGACCACGCTTGCCTGTCCATCGGTCCCAGGAGGGCTGGACGCCTGGGTCGCTGTCGCTGAGCTGCGAGCCGCCCACGTCCTGACGTCCGAGCAGCAGGGCGTCCGTCCTCTGTGGGCCGCGCTGGGTCCCCTCTGCCCACATGGCGGCTGGCAGGGCTGTCCTGCTGTCTGGGCGTCAGGGGTCCTGACCCGGCCCGTCTGGCCACCCTCCCATGCGCCACCGGCCCTCAGTGGGCCCCCCACTTCCGCTGCCCCCACAGCTCGCCCAGACCCTGCGGCCATGCTGGGAGGCCCGGGTTTTCTGTTGGCTCTCCCTGTGCCCAGGGCACCTGGCTGTGCCCCTGCCCACCACATCCTTGGGGGTCACGGCTGAGCCTGCGGGGCGAGGATGGGGGTCAGGAGCCGCCTGTGTTGGGGTGGGGGTCAGGGCCGCCTGTGGAAGCGCCGTCTCACGGTTGGGGTTTCCGCCCGGCTCAAGGCCACCCTCGCAGGGGTCACGTGGGCCCGTCAGCGGGTGGGCGCCGGCCCTGGACCTGCTGTGCCCGGCTCTCAGGTGGACCCCCGCCCCGCTGATGCTTGTCAGAACACGGCTCAGCTCTTCCGTCAGCACCGCCGGCTTCTTTCCCAGGAGAAGCGGACAGGCACCATCCACGCCCGGGCCCAGCAGCTCTGACGGCGGTCCGGAGCGGGGCGGGTTGGCGGTGCGGCTGTGCTCCCTCAGCAGCCCGGGGTGCGGCTCCCCGGAGCCCCAGTGCATCAGACAGCCTTTGCTTCATAGGTTTCTCTTAATCAACAGCATTCCTTTTTAGTGAACAAGCGGAATTCCGTTTTATGGCACAGAAATGACTTGACTGTTTCTCTGGCCGAGTAGCCATTCACACAGTGACTGGGTGGCCACGGATGACAGGGCAATGGGTCTCCTGTTCCCGGGAAACGGCACATGATGTGTGGGTCCGGCCGGGCGGCGGGCTCTAGAGGAAGGGCTGGGGCTGGCCGGAACGCTGGCCGTGCCCCTGGCCCAGAGGCCTGCTTCTGTGTGGAGGGCTCCTTGCTGCATGATGGGGCCCAGGCGGGAGAGGGCAGGCCCTGGGGAGACCCTGTGTCCACTGGCCGGGCCTCCAAAACGCGGCCCGTCCCCGGGGGCGGCCCGCCCAGGCTCTGCCTGTGTCCTGTGCCCCCTGGGACTCGGGGCGGCAGGCCCTGGGGGGCCATGGAGAAGGACACAGTCTGCCTGCCAGATCCTCCGTCCGAGGCCTGGCGCCGTCTCCTCTCGCCTCTGAGTGTCCGCCACATTCTCTCTTCACGCCCTCAGCTGGTTCTGCAGAGACGGGTTTTCCCTGAGGTCCAGCGTGCATCAAGGGCCTGGCATGCTGTGTGTTTTCCGACGTGTTAATACCAGTGCGCAGAATGCTGCTCATTCCCTGGCTTCCTCCAAGGACACCCCAGGTGACAGCTAAAAACCAGAGTCCCTTTCTCTGTCCAGTCTCCAATACCCGGACACCCCTGGGTGACAGGGAGGCGCGCGTCTCCGAGGACCCGGAGCAGGAGGCTGTGGCTTGTGAGCAGAGGGGTGGCGTGTCTGTGCCAGCTGACGCTGCAGCCCTTCGGGTAGCGCTTATGGCTCTTCGGGTGGGACGAGCAGGCCTCACGGCCTTGCCCGGCTCCCACCACGGCCCGGGTGCAGGGGAGTGCAGGCCTTGCTGCCACACCAGCCCTGTGGAGGCAGGTGGGTGGAGGCGGGTAGTGAGAACTCATGGGGAGGAGGGTCTGGGCAAGAGGACGGGGGGCCTTGGGGTGGGGGCCAGGGGAGGGCAGCCTCCAGGACAAGCAGAGTCTGAGTGTGGTGATGTGGCTGGCAGAGCCGGCCTGGCCTGGACACGGCAGGCGGGGGAGAGGGGCCGGGCCTCTGCCCCCTCCCGCAGCGCCCGCTGTGCGCTGGTGAGCCAGCCCTGGGGGCTGTGTCTGCCCGCGGAGGGCAGGGCGGGCTCACCTGTGAAGGCCCCTCCCCATGTCAGAGGCGCCCCTTGGGCTCAGGCCCAAGCTGGACAGAGGGAGCCAGGTCGGGGTGGGGCTGGGGGCGGCGGGGTGGCTCCTATGCCCACTCACTGTCACCGTGAACACCCGCGGCTCCAGAGGCGATGACCCCGGTGTCTTCCGGTGGCCTTGAGATCCCCATCACCTGACGTTTCGTGGGTTCTGCCCCCTCCTCCTGGGTGCTCATCCCTGTGGAGCCCGTGAGGGGCTGCTCCCCCACCGTCTCCACCCGCGGGCAGCACCACGCAGGCCTGGTGGATGCCTGACGGGAGAGGAACCTGGAGCGGGGCTTGGGGTGAGGGGCAGCACCACAAATGCCCGCCGGGCTGAGCAGCCTGGGCGCAGGGCCAGGCCGGGCACAAGCATCCTGCTGCCATGGGCTGCAGCTGCCCGCCCACCACGCTCCCAGACCCCACGTCCTCTGCAGGAGTCGGCGGTGGCCCCTGAAAAGGGCTCCATGTCCCAGCCCCGAGCCGTGAGGAAAATGGGTCTTTGTAGACACTGTCCACCCAGCAGGGGGCCTTGTAGTGTGAGTGAGGGCGGCCCCAGAGCAATGACTGGCATTCCGAGGAAGGAGGGGGACACTGGGGGGAGCCTGCGGCCAGCGGGGGCATGGTTGCCGTGGCTGAGCCACACCCTGGCCCCGTCACCCTAGTCAGCCATCATCCTCAATCCATTGCCTGCGGCCCTCATCAGGGAGATCCTAGCTTAGAATGTGGTTCCCGTGCCATAACACTTCAACATCTCCACTTAAAAAACCCCACATCAAGTATTTCCTGAAAGTTATGTGTCTATGCAGCTTAGAGGGAATTTTTCCTTATCCAAGGTCATCGCAGAGAAAAGGGTGTGCAAGACGGCTGTGGCGCAATATTTTCTGTGGCCACAAGAGGGCGCCTCCATAAAGGAAAACGACTGGGCAGGAGCACCCTCCCCCACCTCTGCCCCAACCAGCGCAGGCTGCACACACTTGCACACGCACGCACACACACCTGCACACACGCACACAGATATCCACACACTTGCACACACGCACAAGCACACACAGGTATGAATACATGCACAGACTCATGCGCACACACGCATACCTAGACACGCACACATGCATACTTGCACACGCAATGCATGCACACGCATGCACACATATGTTCACACACGCACAGATGTCCACACATGCATACTTGCACACACATGCACACACACCTGCATGCATGCACGCACACACAGGTATGCACATGTGTACACATGTGCACACGTGCATACCTAGACATGCCCACACGTGCCTGCACATACACACATGCAGACATATAACACACACGAACACAGGCACACACGATACAGTAAATCAGTAAACCAGACTGTAATAATGCTGAAGTTAATCAAAGCTAAAGTGAGTCCAAGTGGGGGCCACAGGGTTTCCTGTCCCCTGGTGGAGTATAATTGTTTTACTGGAGAGCAGGGAGCTTTCTCATTCAACATTTACCATCTAGTCTCATCATGATATAAGTAACACATCAAAGGGCTCACAAGAACACTTCGAAAGGTAAAATTTGGCTCTACCGGAAGTTCTAGATTTTTCCCTACACTCATGCCAAGAACATTTCTACATCTTTTACTCAAACAACATCTGAAAAATGTTAATTTCTAGTTTTCTGGGCTAATGGAAAAAAGTAAAATCGGTTGTTAATGTATCTAGCACCTTCTAGCTAAAATAATCCTGTGACCCTCTGCACCCCACACCTGTCCCCCACTAGGGGGCAACAAGGAGAAAACGCCGAGTCTGCCCAAACCTGCCCCAGAGCGCGGCCACCTTCACGTGTTCGCGTGACCAGGCCCCCAGCGTGCCTGCGGGCTGGAAGCAAGCAGGAGGCGTGGGCCTCTGCACTTGACCAAAGCTCTCTCGAACCGTTTCTGAAGCCTTCGGTGCCAACACGCAGCTGTTCCATTAACCCGACTTTCGCGACTGATGAGCTGTCTTTCCAGGGCGTGGTGCGACACCCTCATACCGAGCCCCTCTGTTTTGTGCGCCTTGTCGCCTCAGTGCGCGGCGTGTCTCGCTCCTGACACGGCGACTTCAGAGAGGGCGACAGCTGGTGGCCCCGTCCTTGGCTCCCTACCAGGCTGTTCTTGATACCGAGATGAAAAACCCAAGCTGCAGAAGAAGTAAAGCAAAGGAGAAACAGGCAGAGGCCAGGCCCAAGCTGCCCCAGTCCTAACTAGGAGCCCCTCACCCCCACCCTGCCGCGCAGTCCCATGTAAACGCCTGGGAGGACTGGGAAATGCGTACAGTGCTCGGCAAGCCTGCCGCGGCCTCGTCCTCAAAACAACCTCCTGATCCAAACTCGGACAGAGAAGACCCTCCAGGGTCACCAGTCAGTCCAGGGAAACACATCCTTCTATGAGATTGGCTTCCGATTTTGTTCTGATGGCTGTGCGGGGTCTTCACTGCGGTGCTCAGCTTCTCTGGTTGCAGCGCATGGCTTGGTTGCTCTGTGGCACGGAGGAGGTCAGCATCCTGCATTGGAAGGCGGACTCTTAACCCCTGGATCACCAGCGAGGCCCCTAGGCTTCCGTTTTGATGCCAGTCAACTGATTTATGGCATCAGTTGTTAATAATATCAGACTCCCCTGTGAACTTCAGTCTAATGCTCAGAGGGCTTACTGTCTGCCTTGAAAGCACAGCGTGTGGGCAGTGAGGATGGGATTCAAGCATCTTTCTGGATTGTGGTGGCAGCTTTGCTTCATCTGGAGGCTTGAGAGTCTCCTGACACCACCCTCTCTGCTGAGACTCCAGCCAGATCCCGGCGGGTTGGCGGGAAGGGGCTGGGCAGACACAGCACCCTGTCGTCCAGATTCCAGACGAGGAGATAGAGGGTGGGCTGGGAACTTCTTCGCTCCGCCCCTGTGCTCGTAAATCTGCTTTCTTCTAATCTTCAGCTGCATTGACGGGTCCTTCTCTGTGAGTCCCAGCCGTCTCGAGAGACTATAAATACAGTCTTATCTGCCAGCTAAAAACGTGTCATTAGAGCCAGGCGGCCAGCTTCGTTGCGGGTTCAGAGGCTGTCCGCACATCTCCGGAACTCTCTTCCTTATATACAGTCTACGGTTTGCAGACTTTGATGCGATGTCTGTCGTCCAATCAGAAGCCCAGGCTCCGCCCCCGCGCCCCCCCACCCCAGTGTGTGTGTGTGTGTGTGGTTAAGGGTGTGTGGTTAAGGCTGTGTATGTGCTTAAGGCTGTGTGTGTGGTTAAGGGTGTGTGTGTGTGTGTGTGTGGTTAAGGGTGTGTGTGGTTAAGGCTGTGTGTGTGGTTAAGGGTGTGTGTGTAGTTAAGGGTGTGTGTGGCACCTCCCAGGTGTTTGTCACATTTTAAAAACCATGTATGAAGCGTTCAGAAAGATATATAATGTGGAAAATACTGCAAGCTGAAGTAGATACAGGGAAGTGGCAACCCACTCCAGCATTCTTGCCTGGAGAATCCCATGGACAGAGGAGCCTGGCGGGCTGCAGTCCACGGGGTCGCAGAGTTGGACACGACTGAGTGACCAAGACGTACATGTACATACTTATGCGAGCTGACCCTGGGCAGCCAGTGGCGGGGACGCAGCCTGGATGCTGGCTGCCTCGCCTCTGTCACATGGGTGCCAGTGGCTCCAGAGATTTCCCAGAATTGAGCATCCTGTCTCCTTCCTAAATGTGGCTCTGATGACACAGAAACATTTTATGTCTTGAGCGTTGATGTTGATCACAACAAATTGACAACCGAGTCTGTGGGGAGCACTCACAGTTTTCCTTTTCTTTTTTTCCAGTGGTTTTTGCTGAAACACTTCTTTTTCAGGGTAGAAGGAACTGGGAGGGCAGTCTAAGCAGGGGCTGTCTGGAGAAGCCTTGCTGGTCTCGAAGCCCGGAGCCAGGATGTGGGCGTTTGCTGGACAGTGCACGCAGTCCAGGGCGGCAGGTGCCTGGAGCCTTTGCAGAGAAACGCGGAGGAGGCTGATGCCGACGCCCTTCTTGTTGGGTAGAGGGCCTCCGTTCCCGCGGCTCTGTGGAGGCTGCAAAGCCCTGGCTTGCAGCCGCCTTGCGATCAGGCCTGGCTGGTGGGCCTGAGCCAATGGCAGCGGCTGGAATCAGAGCAGAGTCCAGGTTTGTCTGAAGTCCTCGCGCTCCTAGGTGGGGACTGGAATCCGGCCACGTGGCCGCGTAGGGTGAGTGGTCAGGGGAAGCTCTCCGCAGACGACACGCCGTCATCCCTGCTGGACGGTCCTGGAGAGCCTCTCGAGACGAAGAGGCAGGATTCGCTGACTCACAGGCCCGGGTTTTCCGAGACACCGTTGCCTGGATGAGAGGCGCTTGCAGCCCCTGCAGGCCCCAAGGTGCCACGTGGCGAAACACACAGTCACAGCGCGTGATGGTCCAGCTGCGCGGCCGCGCGGCCGCGCGGTGGCCACCTGGGAGGACAGTGGGCTGGAGGACTCTGTGCTCGGCTGAGAGCGCTTGATCCTGGGAACAGCCAGGGGCTCACCAGGGAGCCTGGCGCATGGAGGGGAGGGCACCACAGGTTGGGCAGCCCAGTGCGGTGGGGGCATGGTGGCGCGTGGTGGGGACTGTGATGGGGGCGTGGTGGGATGCAGTGGGGGCGTGGTGGTGCGTGGTGGGAATACTTTTATTACTACTTTCAGGGACATGGATTAACAATCTATACGTTCTAAATTTGATAGAAATAGTGGTCATTATAGCTGCCCCAGGAAATTCCCCAAGGAATTTCATGTCCTAGACATCAACAGAGATGGAGTAGCCATCAAAACGTGGCCATCAGTCAGCACGTGGTGTAGTTAAGGCTGTGTGTGTGTGTGTGTGTGGTTAAGGCTGTGTGTGTGGTTAAGGCTGTGTGTGTGGTTAAGGCTGTGTGTGTGGTTAAGGGTGTGTGTGGTTAAGGCTGTGTGTGTGGTTAAGGGTGTGTGTGTGTGTGGTTAAGGGTGTGTGTGTGTGTGTGTGTGTGCTTAAGGCTGTGTGTGTGGTTAAAGGTGTGTGTGTGTGTGTGTGGTTAAGGGTGTGTGTGTGTGTGTGTGTGTGTGGTTAAGGCTGTGTGTGTGGTTAAAGGTGTGTGTGTGTGTGTGTGTGTGGTTAAGGGTGTGTGTGGTTAAAGGTGTGTGTGTGTGTGTGTGGTTAAGGGTGTGTGTGGTTAAAGGTGTGTGTGGTTAAAGGTGTGTGTGTGTGTGTGTGGTTAAGGGTGTGTGTGGTTAAGGCTGTGTGTGTGTGTGCTTAAGGCTGTGTGTGTGTGGTTAAGGGTGTGTGTGTGTGTGTGTGTGGTTAAGGGTGTGTGGTTAAGGCTGTGTATGTGCTTAAGGCTGTGTGTGTGGTTAAGGGTGTGTGTGTGTGTGTGTGTGGTTAAGGGTGTGTGTGGTTAAGGCTGTGTGTGTGGTT
>SJYG01000505.1:488453-509860 GCA_006410535.1 Litocranius walleri
GGGCCGGGGGCCGGGGGGTGGGGTGGGGGAGGACCCCTCTCCCACGTCCTGCTTCAGATCCCTCAGCCTACACCCCAGAGGCAAAGAAACATTTACCGACAGGCTCCCGGGCCTTTCTTCCGTCCCCGGAGCGTGGACCAGCGTGGCCGCGGTCATGGGGCCCTCCCTCCCTGCTGGGGAAGAGTGGCCTGGCCCCCTTTCTGGGGCCCTTCCATCCACAGCGGCTTGTGTTTCTGGGCTGGTCTCCACACGGACCGTGGCAGGCAGAGGGGCATGGAGGGGCAGAGAGGCACAGAGGGGACAGAGGGCCGGGCACCCCCCACCTTGTCGCCTCCCCCGGCCCTGGGCTCGGAGCAGGCGGGCTGGGCAGCGTCTGAGGGCCCAGAGTTTGGTTACAGCCCAGGAGCTCGTTCCACAGTAAACGCCTAGGGGTTAGAGCTCCTCTTCAGGGCCTTCTTGTCTGGGGAGGGGAGTCGGCTGTGTGCCCCTGGCTGCAGGCTCCCACGTTCCACCCCCATTCCCAAGGCTCCCTTAACCCCAGATCCTGCTCTGGCAGCAGGACAGGAGGCTCCTGAGGACAGACGAACTCACAGACGTGGCCTCTGCGAGGGAGGAGGTGACCTATACCCAGCACTCAACACAAGGAGCCAATTCTCTGGAAAAGCCGCGAAAATACCTGTCATTACCTGCCCGGACCAGCAGGCCGTCTCTCACCACCCGGAGCCCTGCGACTATTACACGGAAGAAAGAGGAGAGAAAGAACTTTATTTCAGAGGCAGAGGCTTTATTCCAGAGGGACGGAGAAGCGGTTTAGGTGAAAATTACATTTGTCACTCCTGCATCACAGCGTTTATTGCGTGAGGCCCGGTTCAGCCCAGGAATTTCTAAGCATTGCAAGACTCCAGAGATGAGAGGAACAATCGACCGAATTTCCTTCCAGAACGTCGAGTCTGTGACTGAAGTCTGAGCCTTTCCATCTTTTTGTTGCGGAGATGGTGGGGTTGTGTTGTTTTCAGAATTGCGGGGACGGTTTTCATGAAGAGCCATGAGTCACCTGCTCTTTCCAGGGTCACCTGGGGACAGTCACTGGTAACATCGATTGTTTAAGAATTTAAAAGCAGCGAAACAGAAAAGCTGGGAGTCCCCGGCTCTCTCCCGTGTCCACCCGCAGCAGCGGCAGGCAGACAAAGGCGCTCAGTTGGAATAAGGCGGCGTCAGAGTCTGGGTGCTGGATGCAAGCATGCAAGCATCCTTCCTGCCCAAGGCCTCCAGTCTCATCCCTTCGCGGCGTGTGTGCAGCCGGCCTGGGCGCCCACGAGGAGGTGGAGACAGGGCAACGGACAGAGTCGCCGGGGCTCCTGCAGCTGGTGGAACTGGGGGGACGGGCTGATGGCACCTGTGCTGGAGGCCCATGAAGGGTTCCGTTTGGGAGCTTCTGAAGCAGGGTCACAAAGGGTCAGACACGCCGGGGGCGGCTGAGCACGGACGCCGTGCAGACGGGCTCGTAGGAAAATGGTGTCTGAAGAGGGATGTTTGGTGTTACCCATTTCTTGTCACGAAAACAGCGAGACGAGCCAACACCGAGGAGAATCCACCCAGGATTCAGCCTGCGAGCCAAGAGGTGACACCTCAGCTGAAATGGAGCAAAGCCGGCATCCCTCCGTTTCTGTACTAGGCAAAATCTGCACCAGTTCCAGGACTAGTGACTGTTATTAAAACACGGCCTGTCTGGCTGACCAGCTCGGAGTGACTATTGGTGCACGGTTAGTTCTGTGGGCCCTCCAACGTGTCAGGCGCAAGCAGCAGGGTAACTGCTGGGAGGACAGACGGGTCAGGACGAGCGTCGCGTCCCGCGTCACCGCCCGCGGGAGACGCACGGAGCACGAGGACAGGCTGGGAACGGCGGGCTTGGGCCTGTGGACCCAATGGCCGAGTGTCGCTTTAGCAGAGCGGAAGAGACGCGGGTCAGAAAGGGAGGCGGTGCTGGCCGGACCAGGGAGCCTGCGTCCTGGCTGCTCCTGGTTGAACTGATGAAGCTTAGTCTCCTGGTGACGACCCAGAGCCTTGACAGCTACCCCCACGTGGCTCACGGGGACCCCTGCACACCCGGGGCCCCGCGGGGCCTGAGCCTGTGCGGGTGTTTCACTTCGAGGAAGGGGGTCTCTGAGGGTGGAGGGGTCGGGGTGAGGCCACAGTGCTTAAGCAGCGGGTGGGTCTTGGCCATGGAGACCAGGGTGGGCACCTTTGCACCTGGAGAAGATGCTCACCTGGACACTTCCGGCCGCAGAGCGTGGGCTCCAGGCGGGAGGCGAGGCCTGGCCGCTGGCTCCTGCCCCAGTGCCCTCAACAGGCTGACACCTCTGTGCGTGGTTTCAGGAGCCCGCAGCAGGCCTGGTGATTGAAGGTCCCGAGGAGCTGGGGGCGTCCTGCAGGATGTGGGCTGCTGTCTGGCCACGGGGGGCGGTGGGGGGGGGCCCAGCCCAGTGCCCTGGGGGCATGGGCCCTGAGATGCGGGTCAGGATCACAGGAAACGTGGGGGTCCAGTGCTGAAAGCAGGCCCCTGCTGATGCCCGGGGGGCACCCCATGGGGGGCAGGGACGGCCCTGCATCTGGAGCAAGCCAGGGCGCCCAGCCTGTGGTCCCTGTGGTGCACAAGCTGGCAGAGGGGTGCGGTTCGGACGGAGGGGTGAGAGCGCGAGTCTGAGCAGACAGGGTCTCTGCTGTGTCCCTCTCCCCGGTCTCTGGTCTCGGGTGTGTCAATGACTTTCTCTCTCCTGGGAGCGTTCCTGGTACCCCTCTGCTTCTGCATTTTTGGGGGACTGGACACGTGTCCTAAACTCGGGATTCTTATGCCAGTCTTTGCTGTTCAGCATGCGCCTGGTTTAGTTTTTGCATTTCTTTTTTTTTTTTTAAACTGTTTCATTTTAGACATGTTCTTCTAAACTGTATATATTTTTTAAGCTCCAGCTGGAGAGTCTATTTTAACTGATAATTAAATTCAGTTGCATTTCTGGTGAAAGTGGATGACTTGGGATTTCTCGCTGTAATCCCATTTTGTGTTGTTTTTCGGGTTTCTGCCGTTGCTCCTCCCCCTCCTGCATGATTTGCTGTTGGATCGATCAGGTTCTTTATCCCTCCAGGATCCCGTTCTCGTGGAACCACCTTCACAGAAATAGGACGCCCGCTCCCTACTTGAGCAGGCATCTTCTGAACACGCAGACCTTGGGTGGCTTCGCCTGATGGCTCCACCCTTCTCCCATATGATTTCCATCCGGCATTTTAATTCCATTTTGTTTACAAGCCTACCCTAAAAATTAGCTGTTTTTTAAACAATTTGCTATGTATTTTTGGCCATAGCTGCACGCGGGCTTTCTCTAGCTGCGGTCCACGGGCTCCTCACTGCGGTGGCTTCTCTTTGCCGTGGAGCGCGGGCTTCATTGCCAGAGGCATGTGGAATCTCTCTGGACCAGGAATCGAGCCATGTTTCCTGCCTTTGCAGGCAATTCTCAACCACTGGACTACCAGAAAAGTCCCCGAGACGAGTTACTGTGATCATCGTTTTGATAGCCAAGCCTCTCTGAGAGGGCACTCAGGCCTTTACGAGGGTTCCCACGGCTCCGGCTTCGGCTTTTCACCGTCTCCTGCCAACATGCAGCTTCCCTCTAACATGCAGCTTCCCTCTGTGTTTCCCCCACGCTAGGCTGTGCTTATTTGCTTGTCTCCCTCCTTTCATTCCGTCTTTAAACCTGGAAACACTGCAGCCCCCGGATGGTGCCCGCGTGACTGTCCCCCGGCCCACTCCTTCAGTTTCACACCTCTCTGTCCTCTCTCTTCCTAGTGTGTGTGTTGACTCAAAGGGACACAGTTTTTTAAACATTGTAAATGAGGCACTTTATTATTTTTATGCTCAACTCTTATTTGTCTTTATTAAAAATTTTTTTTATTGGAGTTTAGTTGATTTAAAATGTGTTAGTTTCTGCTGTACAGCGAAGTGAACCAGTTATTAGTTACTCAGTCGTGTCCGACTCTGTGCAACCCCACGGACTGTAGCCCGCCAGGCTCCTCTGTCTGTGGGATTCTCCAGGCCAGAATACTGGAGGGAGTCGCCATGTCCTCCTCCAGGGGATCTTCCCTCTCCCAGGGATCGAACCCACGCCTCCTGCATCTCCTGCACTGCAGGCAGATTCTTCACCCCAAGTGCCGCCTGGGAAGCAGGGAAGCCCTCACATGCTGGAAAGGCACAGCTGCTCCTGGCTCCTGCATGACAGCCGTCTGGTTAGGACTGCGAGGGACCTGGCAGCTCACACGTAGTAGGCCCAGAGCTGCACACGCGCAAAGCTGAGCGTGACGTGAATTAATGTCACACGCGTCCTCAGCGGCTGCACGCAGCCACTGCATACAGCCAGCTCAGGGTTCGTACGCCACGCCCTCTGCAACCACAGGCTGGAGCAGAGAGGGCGAGAGCAAGCCTGCAGGTCTGCTGGAAACCTCCTCCGGGACTAGCACACCCCTGCCGTCTTGAAGGGAGACTCTGGCAGGCATTCTTCCCAGGGCGTGCTCAGGGTCCCCACCCCTTCCCTCTCCAGGCGGTGCCCGGTGCGGCTAGGGTCAGCCCCAAGGGGGCAGCGTGGGCCCCGCGTGGGCCCTGGGCCTCGGTCCACAGTGGCCTCCCGGGCTCGCTCCCTGCAGCCCTCCCCGCCTCATTCCAGGCCCCTCACGGAGACTGTGCTCTGCGTGCCCCTTTATCCAGGCTTCAGCCTTAATTTCGCTTTTAGGGCGCTTCCCTCAGCTGTTTCTTCCAAACATTCTATTAAAATTTTTATTTCTCCTGTCACAGGAGTTCTTTTGATTCTTTGTTCTGTTCTGTTTTAAATAGCATCTTGCTTCCCCCCACCCCACCCCCATGGCTGCAATATCTTCTCTCATCTCTCTGAACATTCTAATTATATTTTCTGTGAAGTTTTCCTCTCCCTGTGGCTTTGTTCCATAAATAAAGCCCTCGGGCGTGGGTGTGTGCAGGGATCGGAGTCAGGCTCTCGCAGCTGGCTCAGCCGCCTCTGGCGTCTCCCCATGGGGCCCATCCACCGCTGCCTCCTCAAGAGGCCTCGGCCTGCTCAGCGTGCGAGCCTTGCTGCTAGTGCCTGGGTATGCCCACCTGCCCACTCTCTGGGTTTCCCCGTGTACCCAGTGTTAGGGTTTCCCCGTGTGCCCGCTGTCTGGGTGTCCCCGTGTGCCCGCTGTCTGGGTTTCCCCGTGTGCCTGCTGTCTGGGTGTCCCCATGTGCCCGCTGTCTGGGTTTCCCCGTGTACCCAGTGTTAGGGTTTCCCCGTGTGCCCGCTGTCTGGGTGTCCCCGTGTGCCCGCTGTCTGGGTTTCCCCGTGTGCCTGCTGTCTGGGTGTCCCCATGTGCCCGCTGTCTGGGTTTCCCCGTGTACCCAGTGTTAGGGTTTCCCCGTGTGCCCGCTGTCTGGGTGTCCCCGTGTGCCCGCTGTCTGGGTTTCCCCGTGTGCCTGCTGTCTGGGTGTCCCCATGTGCCCGCTGTCTGGGTTTCCCCGTGTACCCAGTGTTAGGGTTTCCCCGTGTGCCCGCTGTCTGGGTGTCCCCGTGTGCCCGCTGTCTGGGTTTCCCCGTGTGCCTGCTGTCTGGGTGTCCCCATGTGCCCGCTGTCTGGGTTTCCCCGTGTACCCAGTGTTAGGGTTTCCCCGTGTGCCCGCTGTCTGGGTGTCCCCGTGTGCCCGCTGTCTGGGTTTCCCCGTGTGCCTGCTGTCTGGGTGTCCCCATGTGCCCGCTGTCTGGGTTTCCCCGTGTACCCAGTGTTAGGGTTTCCCCGTGTGCCCGCTGTCTGGGTGTCCCCGTGTGCCCGCTGTCTGGGTTTCCCCGTGTGCCTGCTGTCTGGGTGTCCCCATGTGCCCGCTGTCTGGGTTTCCCCGTGTACCCAGTGTTAGGGTTTCCCCGTGTGCCCGCTGTCTGGGTGTCCCCGTGTGCCCGCTGTCTGGGTTTCCCCGTGTGCCTGCTGTCTGGGTGTCCCCATGTGCCCGCTGTCTGGGTTTCCCCGTGTACCCAGTGTTAGGGTTTCCCCGTGTGCCCGCTGTCTGGGTTTCCCCGTGTGCCTGCTGTCTGGGTGTCCCCATGTGCCCGCTGTCTGGGTTTCCCCGTGTGCCCGCTGTCTGGGTTTCCCCGTGTACCCAGTGTTAGGGTTTCCCCGTGTACCCAGTGTTAGGGTTTCCCCATGTGCCCGCTGTCTGGGTTTCCCCGTGTACCCAGTGTTAGGGTGTCCCCGTGTGCCCGCTGTCTGGGTTTCCCCGTGTGCCTGCTGTCTGGGTGTCCCCATGTGCCCGCTGTCTGGGTTTCCCCGTGTACCCAGTGTTAGGGTTTCCCCGTGTGCCCGCTATCTGGGTATCCCCATGTTCTGGGTGTCCCCATGTGCCCGCTGTCTGGGTTTCCCCGTGTACCCAGTGTTAGGGTTTCCCTGTGTGCCTGCTGTCTGGGTGTCCCCGTGTGCCCGCTGTCTGGGTTTCCCCGTGTGCCCGCTGTCTGGGTGTCCCCGTGTGCCCGCTGTCTGGGTTTCCCCGTGTACCCAGTGTTAGGGTTTCCCCGTGTGCCCGCTGTCTGGGTGTCCCCGTGTGCCCGCTGTCTGGGTTTCCCCGTGTGCCCGCTGTCTGGGTGTCCCCGTGTACCCAGTGTTAGGGTTTCCCCGTGTACCCAGTGTTAGGATGTCCCAGTGTGCCCGCTGTCTGGATGTCCCCGTGTATCCAGTGTTAGGATGTCCTCGTGTGCCTGGTGTCTGGGTATGCCTGTCCGCCCGCTGTCTGGGTCCTCGTGTACCCAGTGTTAGGATGTCCCCATTTACCCGCTGTCTGGGTTTCCCTGTGTGCCCGCTGTCTGGGTGTCCACATGTGCAGACTTTGGCAGGTGGCCCCCTTTAGTGAGGCTGGCCCCTCCCCTCAGTTGTTCCTGGGGTCTCAGTCCAGAGACCTCCCCTGTAGCCCTCCCTAGGGTGCGGCTGTCTTGAGCTGGGTGGGGGAGGGTGGCCTCTTAGCTGGGCAGCAGGGGTGGGGGGTGCCGGGGCCCCCCTCCCAAGTGGAGGGCCTGCTGTGTGTGGTTGGAAGGGCTGGCGGGGGTCAGGCCTCTACCAGCCCCTCTGGAATGGTCCCAGCTGAGACAAGGACTCCTCAGGGCCACAGCTATGCGTGTGCATGTCTGTGTGTGCACGTGTGTGTGAGCATGTGCACGTGTGTGAGTGCACAGGTATATGGCCCCACCCTCAGGCTCAGCCTGTCGGTTCTGAAGGGCCCTCCGGCTCCACCGTGTACTACTGGGCTGGCAGGGGCTCCAGTGAGACCACGTGTGGCCATCCCCTTGCCCCCAGAGTCACTGGTCCCACAGTCACCCCAATGCATGTCCTGCTGGCTCAGCTCCATCTCGGAGCCAGCTCCCCAGGGGAATCCAGTGGGCAGCTCTCCCACACTCCCGCCCCTGCTCTCCAGTCCTTCCCCCAGCCTTCCATATCCAGGCATCCAGGGCCAGTGGTTTGAAAACAGCCATACTTGCACCCACCACACCCCTGCACCCACTGTAGACCTTGGCACCCCATATAGCCCACAGCATCTTACTATAGACAACACCCACTATTGACCACAACACCCCACTAAAAACCATGACACCCCACTATAGACCAGACACCCCACTATATAACTGTGGCACCCCCCATAGACCACAACACCATGCTATAGAACCACAATACCCCACTATAGGCCACAGCACCCCACTATAGAACCATGGCACCCCACTATTGGCCACAGCACCCCACTATATAACTGTGGCACTCCCCTAGAAACCACAGCACCCTACTATAGAACCATGGCTCCTCACTATCTGCCACAAACCCCACTATAGGCCACGACATCCCACTATAGAACAATGGCACCCCACTATAGACCCACAGTTCAGTTCAGTTCAGTTGCTCAGTTGTGTCTGACTATTTTCAACCCCATAAATTGCAGCACGCCAGGCCTCCCTGTCCATCACCAACTCCTGGAGTTCACTCAGACTCACATCCATCAACTCAGTGATGCCATCCAGCCATCTCATCCTCTGTCGTCCCCTTTTCCTCCTGCCCCCAATCCCTCCCAGCATCAGTCTTTTCCAATAAGTCAACTCTTCGCATGAGGTGGCCAAAGTACTGGAGTTTCAGCTTCAGCATCATTCCTTCCAAAGAAATCCCAGGGCTGATCTCCTTCAGAATGGACCCACAGCACCCCACTATAGACCATGGCACCCCACTATAGACCAGACACCCCACTATAGACCATGGTACCCCACTATAGACCAGACACCCCACTATAGACCAGACACCCCACTATAGACCAGACACCCCACCATAGACCCGCAGCACCCCACTATAGACCATGGTACCCCACTATAGACCAGACACCCCACTATAGACCATGGCACCCCAGTATAGACCATGGTACCCCACTATAGACCGGCAGCACCCCACTATAGACCATGGTACCCCACTATAGACCAGACACCCCACTATAGACCATGGCACCCCAGTATAGACCATGGTACCCCACTATAGACCGGCAGCACCCCACTATAGACCATGGTACCCCACTATAGACCAGACACCCCACTATAGACCATGGCACCCCAGTATAGACCATGGTACCCCACTATAGACCGGCAGCACCCCACTATAGACCATGGTACCCCACTATAGACCAGACACCCCACTATAGACCATGGCACCCCAGTATAGACCATGGTACCCCACTATAGACCGGCAGCACCCCACTATAGACCATGGTACCCCACTATAGACCAGACACCCCACTATAGACCATGGCACCCCAGTATAGACCATGGTACCCCACTATAGACCGGCAGCACCCCACTATAGACCATGGTACCCCACTATAGACCAGACACCCCACTATAGACCATGGCACCCCAGTATAGACCATGGTACCCCACTATAGACCGGCAGCACCCCACTATAGACCATGGTACCCCACTATAGACCAGACACCCCACTATAGACCATGGCACCCCAGTATAGACCATGGTACCCCACTATAGACCGGCAGCACCCCACTATAGACCATGGTACCCCACTATAGACCAGACACCCCACTATAGACCATGGCACCCCAGTATAGACCATGGTACCCCACTATAGACCGGCAGCACCCCACTATAGACCATGGTACCCCACTATAGACCAGACACCCCACTATAGACCATGGCACCCCAGTATAGACCATGGTACCCCACTATAGACCGGCAGCACCCCACTATAGACCATGGTACCCCACTATAGACCAGACACCCCACTATAGACCATGGCACCCCAGTATAGACCATGGCACCCCAGTATAGACCGGCAGCACCCCACTATAGACCGTGGCACCCCACTATAGGTCAGACACCCCAGTATAGACCATGGCACCCCAGTATAGACCATGGCACCCCACTACAGACCCACAGCACCCCACTATAGACCCGCAGCACCCCACTATAGACCAGACACCCCAGTATAGACCATGGCACCCCACTATAGACCCACAGCACCCTACTATAGACCCACAGCACCCCACTATAGACCAGACACCCCACTATAGACCCACAGCAACCCACTATAGACCATGGCGCCCACTATAGACCATGGCGCCCACTGTAGACCCACAGCACCCCACTATAGACCAGACATCCCACTATAGACCAGACACCCCACTATAGACCAGACACTCCACTATAGACCATGGCGCCCCACTATAGACCATGGCACCCCACTATAGACCCACAGCACCCCACTATAGACCAGACACCCGACTATAGACCAGACACCCCACTATAGACCATGATGCCCGCCGTAGCCCTCTGCACCCACTGCCCCACTGAGGAGCCAGCGTCTGTAGTCAGTGCTCTAATGGGCCAGTCTGGACAAGCAGATCAACTTTCTGGCTTCCAGAAGTTTCTCCTTCCCCTGTGTCCACTGTTCACCACTCCTCGTGGATTAAACCCTTAAAAGAGCCCTTGTGGCTGTTCCAGTGCTGCTTGGAGTCCATGCACACATTTCTCCACAATTCACCCTGGGTGATGTTGAGGGACGTGAGGTTTGGGACCCAGGGCTGCAGCACCCTGGGACACACTGGGGCACAGAGCCGAGGGCAGCGCCACGTGGGTGGGTGACTCCGCGGCTGGCATGGCACTTGGTGCTGTGCAGACGAACATCGGGGGCATCCTTGGTGGCTCAGCTGGTAAAGAATCTGCCTGCAACGTGGGAGGCCCCGGTTCGATTCCTGGGTCGGGAAGATCCCCTGGAGAAGGGATAGGTTACTTACCCCAGTATTCTTGGGCTTCCCTGGTGGTTCAGCTGGTAAAGAATCCACCTGCAATGTGGGAGAGCTGGGTTTGATCCTTGGGTCGGGAAAACCCCCTGGAGGAGGGGATAGCAACCTGGTCTAGTATCTTGGCCTGGAGAATCCCATGGACAGAGGAGCTTGGCCGGATACAGTCCATGGGGTCGCAACTAGTTGGACACGACTGAGCGACTGAGCCCAGCGCAGTGCATCTGAGCATGGGCGGGAGAGGAAGGATGACTTCCACCCTGGAGACACGGCACTGCTCTGGGCTTATGCCTGATGGTGGCGTGGGGAGGGGACCACGGGAGGGGATCAAGGGGAAGGGATCACACGGGGTCATGGTGGAGTCCCAGGGAGAGGGTCACGGGGAGGGGTTTACACAGGTCGTGGGGTGTCACAGGGGGCACAGTGGGGTCCAGGGTCTCTGGGTGGCCCACCCCAAGCTGAACCTGGGCTCACCTGGACCCTCTGCCGCCCAGCAGTGGAGGCAGGCCTGCCCTTCTGCAGGCTGGCGTGCGTGCGGGTGGGGTGGCTGCTGCTGCCAGACCACGTCAGCCTGGATCTGAGATGTCAGGGCCGTGACCCCTTCCTCGGCCGGACCAGACCCGAGCCCTCACGTGTGCACCACCCGACCCTGTCACACGCTCTTGGACTTAGCAGTCAGCTGTTAAGAAGTTATCCGTGTTTCCACTAAATTCTGTCCTGTTCTTTACGGTTTAAATGGCAGTGTTTTCTTTTTCATGAATCTAGAGCCAAGTCTGGAAGGCTGGTGTGTCCCCCTGCCCCCTTCTCTGGGCAGATTTTCAGATCAGGCGAGTCTGATGACAGATGATCGGCCCACATCCTAGGAGATGAGGGTGGACCAGACTTCACCTCCTTTTAAGCCAAGCTTGTGGGTGTCCCAGGTGGGCGCCCTTCGGGACAGAGTCCCCCGCGTGCCCGGGCGGCAGAGTTGCCATCAGAGGCCAGCACAGGGGCCTCCTCTCCTTGGCTTCTCATCTCCCACCTCCCTCCTCAGAGAGTGACTGTGGGCACTGCTCCACACTGGGGCTGGGAGGAGTCAGGAGGGCAGGCACCAAATGCGGAGCCCCGAGGGCACAGCCCCTCCGATGGGGGTGGGGTCAAGGTCACACATGGTGTGGACCCCAGTACTCTCCGCAACATCACAGCTGAGAAAGTCCCACACGGTTTCAGGGGCTGCAATGTGCAGACACACCATGGAAAAGTATTGGAATTTTTTAGGTGAGAATGTACAACTCAGTTTTGCAGACAAGACACCTTGGACCTCCCTGGTGGTTCAGATGGCGAAAAATCCACCTGCAGTGTGGGAGACCTGGGTTTGACCCCCGGTCAGGAAGATCCTCTGGAGGAGGAAAAGGCAACCTACTCCAGTATTCTTGCTTGGGGAATTTCATGGACAGAGGAGCCCGCTGGGCTGCAGCCCATGGGGTGGCAGAGTCAGCCAGAACGGAAGCGACTGAGCTCAGAGCACACATCTTCAAAAGGAAGGAGCGCTTAGGCTGAGGCGGGTGTATGGATTCGCGTGCTAATCACAGGTGAAGTTGGGTGTTCCCCAAAGCCCTCTCTGTGCAACAGCTGTGGGTGCCGCGCGTGCCCTGGGGTGCGAGCGACCAGCAGGGGGTCGTCTGCGGTCAGGACGGGAGCCTCCCGCAGCCGTGTTCGTGCCTCAGCCTGGTGTGGTCAGAGCGGGTGCAGAGCAGCAGGACAGCGGATCCGATAACGGGGTTAGAACACGGGGAACACATCTGCCCAGTGAAGTGAATCGCAGCCCTGGCCCGAAACCGGTGCGGTCGGATGTAAAACCAGACTACAGTCACACTTCCGTCTGCGCACAGCCTCGCCCTGGTGGGAGAGCGGCCGCGGCAGAAAAGCCCAGAGTGAGCTCGGCTCCCTCCTCTCTGATGTGATGGTCCCACCCCCGAGGCACTCGGAGCCTTCTGGGTGCGAGGCTGGCTGTGGTGTGTGTGTGTGTGCGCGTGTGTCCCCCTTAAGATTTTCTGAGGCAGGCTGCTGTTTCTCTGAATTCAAATAATAGCCTAATTAATTTTAATATTCGCCTGACTGTGCATCTAAGTCAGTTGCAGGATGTGTCAGAGGAGGAAAATACTAATAGGAATGTGCCAATTTGCAGCTGAAGTAGGGCCGCCTCTAATAGGAGCTGAAGGGCTTTGTATTAACCCCCAACAATGGGCGAATCAGCCCGCACGCTGATTACTTAGGCAACCCCCAGACACACTCACAGGCCTATTGAAATTCCAATCACTCCCTCCCACTCTTCCCACCTATATAATTGTCAACTGGCCCTTATCATCATTTATTATGCAAAACTGAATTTTTTTGAAGCGTGGAGAATGAAGTAATTTCGTATGCAAACAGTTAAAACTCTCATGTGTATTCCGATTCCGTACATGTTGATAAATTCACTTATGATGAGTGACAGTGTGAGATTTTGGGGTCAGGCCGGTCAATCCATGGAAGACACTGATGAAAATGATAAACTAAATGCCAGAAGTGTCCCCGACGCGTCTTGGGATGAAATGTGCAAAATGTCAGTCTCGCCGACGTCTATTAATAACTAAATATGATTGTGCGTGATGAGCAGAGATTTCCATGGTGATTGAAGGAGGGTGTCTTCTGCTCCTTCCAGCTGTCACTGTTAGAAATTCCTATTGCTTTTTTACTGATAAATGCATAATGACCTTTAAAGCCCTTTCACTGTTAAAGCCCCTGTTGTTCGCACCTCTGCAGTGAGCTGGGGTCTGTCTTCCCCTCGCTTTTGGGCCCACGTCCTAGCCTTTGTCATGAGTCCCTCTTCCCCATGTTCCCCACTGCACTCTCCTGGCTGGGCTCCAGGGTGGATGGCCCGGTGGTGTCTCCTCCTATACCCTGGGGCCAGCTGCTCCCAGAGCATCTTGGGACACCATGGAAGGGAGGCCCACCCTGGACTCTCCTGGAGGCAACCTCGAGCAGGCAGCTGCCTGGGGAAGGTGACACCCAGAGGGCTGGGGTTGGAGAAGCAGGGGTCCTGGGGGAGGGAAGCCAGTGGGAGCTGTCAATCAGAGCACCTCCGAGGTTACAGGCCAGGTGTTCTGTTATCATCACTCATGCTTGTGAGCTTTCAGTCTACAGATACCCTGACGGAGCCTCTAAAAATGTTCCCAGTGTGTGCTGGAGACACAAAGGTGAAGATGAGTCAGGCGGCAGCCCCCTGCCACCCTCCAGGACAGCACACGGGGAGCAACAAAGGCAGCAAAGCAAGGAGGGGGGTTGGGGGGGCGCTGCCTGAAGCCCTGCCCAGAGGGTTGAAGGAGTGGGGCAGAGGTAGAGGGGGGGCTCCCTTTGCTCTGACCTGCAAGGCCTGGCAGCACCGCTCCCTGTCCAAACACCAGAGATCTGATGTCATGCGGCTCCGGCCCTTGCAGGAGGAATGGCGTCTTCCCTCCACATTTGTTGTTGACCAGTCGCTCAGTCGTGTCCGACTCTACAACCCCATGGGCTGCAGCGCACCAGGCCTCCCTGTCCTTCACCATCTCCTGGAGCTTGCTCAGATTCATGTCTGTCGAGTCGGTGATGCCATGCAGCCATCTCGTCCTCTGTTGCCCCCTTCTCCTCCTGCCCCCAGTCTTTCCCAGCACCAGGGTCTTTTCCAGTGGTGCTCTTTTCTCCTGATGCTCTTCGCATCAGGGGGCCAAAGTGTTGGGGCTTCAGCTTCAGCATCAGTCCTTCCAATGACTATTCAGGGTTGATTTCCTTTAGGATGGACTGGCTGGCTCTTAGGATGGTGCTTAACTCTTGAAACACCTTTCCTAGGGTGTATCCCAGGCCCAAGTTCTGATGACAGAAAGTAGGGAGTAGACCCTTCAAGACTGTGTGATGCTCGTACAGCAAACACTGTTTAACAAAAACAGAAGAACTCACAAAGTCAAACACAAAGAAATCCACGCAGGCAAAGTGAACGAGCCAGGACACAGCAGCACCGCAGGCCGGTGGACACAGCAGCACCGCAGGCTGGTGGACGGATGGGCGCCTCCTCGTGACACAGCCTGCTGCCCTCTGGTGTCCCCCGGGCCCAAGGAGGAGAGGTCAGTAAAGCATGTGCTAAAGGCAAGTCCCTGTGGCCAGCTGAGGGTAGAATGTTGTGCCTCCTCCCACTAAGATATATTAAGTCCTGACCCCGTACCTCGAGTTGGGTCTTTGCAGTTATCATTGACAGGAGGGTGCCCTGGAGGAGGTGGCCGGCCCAGCACAGGCATGCACAGTGGAGAGGGAGGTGCAGTCGTGCAGGGAAGGCCCTGACGATGGACACAGGGGCTGGGCTGATGCTCTGTGAGCCTGGGAGACCTGCAGGCCATAACCATGTGGGCTGAACGGGTGAGAACCTCCCCTTCGGGGGCCCAGAAGGAGCCCAGCCCACCCAACTGGCAGCAGACTTCTGGGCTCCAGAGCTGTGTGGGGTTCAGCGCACCCAAGTACGACCCTTGTTACAGCAGTTTCTTAGCCTCTACGAGGAAGAGGGCTGGTATTCTGATATGAACCGAGGTGAATCTGCCCTCAGCCTGGGGAATGCTCCGTCTTCCATGAACATGGGATGTCCTTCCATTCTTTCAGATCTTCATTTCTCACAACACCACTTTGGAGTTTTCAGAGCATACATTTCACTTGTTAAGTTTATTACTAAGCAGTTCATTCTTTTTGATATTATCTCAAATGTAACTGTTTCCATAATTTCATGTTTTAGCTTGTTCACTGCAAGAGGATAAGAATATAACTGCTTTTATACACTGACCTGATCATACCATTTTGCTGAACCGGTTTATTAGTTGTGGTGGTTTCTCAGCAGCTCCCTTAGGGTTTACACTCTGCATCATGTCACCTGTCTGAGGACAGTTCTGCTTATTCCTTTCCCACTTGGATGTCTTTCATTTCCTGTTCCTGCCTCGCTGCCCAGGGGAGAGCCCCCAGCAGGTTTATGAATGGCCCAGTGAGACTGGACACCTGTCTTCATGATCCTACAGGGAAATAAGTCATCAGACTTTCACGGGGAAGTGTGACATTGGCTGTGGGTTTTCCTTCAGATGCCCTTTGTCAGGGTGAGAAATTTCCCTTCTTTTCCTAGCTTGCTGAGTGTCGTTATCACGGAAAGATCATGGGTTTGTCAAATGTTTCTTCTTTGTGTGTTGGAACGGTCGTGTGTTTTTCTGTTTGTTTTCATTCTTTCAATTTGATATATCCCTCTATTGATCTTCAGATTTAAATGACTTGTGTTCTTGGGATAAATCCCACCTGGTCCTCATGTATAACTCTTGCACATTGCTGGATTCAGTCTGCGGGGGTTTGTTCAGGGTTTCAGTTCAGTTCAGTCTCTCAGTCGTGTCCAACTCTTTGTGACCTCATGGACTGCAGCACGGCAGGCCTCCCTGTCCATCACCAACTCCCAGAGCTTGCTCAAACTCACGGCAATCGAGTCGGTGATGCCATCCAACCCTCTCGTCCTCTGTCGTCCCCTTCTCCTCCTGCCTTCAATCTTTCCCAGCATCAGGGTCTTTTCTAACGAGTCAGCCTCTGCATCAGGTGGCTGAGGGACAAAGTGCTTTAGGATCCTGCTAATGGTCGGCAGGACATTGCTGGTATCCTTGCTGCTGAGTCTGCAGTCCTGGGTCCACAGGCAGGAGCTGCGCCGGGATGTGCCCTTGCGATGTGTCAGACACCGCGCAGCTGGCGCCTCACTGGCCCGGGGGCCCCTCCTCGCCTCTGCTCGCAGGGTGGTCCTGGGCCCGCGGGGGTGGGTGCTGTCCCCCACGGCGCTCGTGCCCACAGCTCCCCTGTTTCTGTCCTGTCAGGGCTGGTCCCACATGGGTTCCCTTCCAGATGCCACCACATCACGGTTCAGAGGAGATGGAGCGGCTGCAGAGACACTCGGGCTCAGAGCCTCAGGGGTCCTGATGGCAGAGGAAGAGGAGCTGCGGGAGTGGGCACAAAGCTGGCTGGTCCCCCCGACCTCGGATGGGGGCAGGCAGGCCTGGCTGGTCCCCGCTCCTAGACCCGACCTCAGATGGGGGCGGGCAGGCCCGGCCGACTGGTCCAGCCTGACCTTGGGGTCCAGTCCGCTGTCCCCTGTGCTCTGCTCACCGGCCGCAGTGGGAGGATGCGGCCACCCAGCGCCACTGTTGCTGATTTCTTCTCCAGGGCGGGTCCTGCAGAAAGCGGAGAAATGGGGAACATGCGCGGAGCGTTCGGCAGTGGGACAAAGCCCAGGACGCCCTCTGCCTCTGAGAAGAGCGGCCTCCGGGCTGCTCTGGGCCGGGCCTCGGGCCAGCACGAGCTTCTCGGCCCGCGGAGTGCCCTCAGGCGCCGCCGCCCCCGCCCCCGTTGCGCCGCCGGTGCGCGCGCCCTCGGTCTGCGCCGCTGGCCGGCGGGCTGGGCAGCAGCCTTCCTCGCCCTCCGTGGCTCCCACCTCCCCGCGGGCTGCGTGCCCCCTCGGCCTCGCCGCAGCCGCGCCGTGGTTGTCCAGCGTCCGCCCTGGGAGGGGCGCGGCGGGACTTTGCTCGCCTGCTCAGGGCGGCGTCTTGCGGGTAAGCGTTCTGATCCGCGCTGAAGGAGCGCGGAGGAGCAAAGTCTGCTGGCGGCCTCCCTCAGCCCCCGCCCGGAGCCTCCCGCACGGGGATCTATTTGCAGAGGCCGTGCCCCTCACCCTGAGTGGGTTTTCTTTCAGACAGCCCCCTCCAGTGGAGCAGAGAATCAGAACCTCAGAGTTTCCGACACAGAAGGGCTCTGAGGGTCCCCGTCTAGCTCCCCCCTTTACTGGGGTGAATCTGAGCCTGGACGCCGGCTGGGGATGGTTCCCAGGACCCTGTGGCGTTCCTGGCCCCTTTGTGGAAGCCAGCCGCCTGGGTGGACTAGCTCCTCTGAAAACGAGATCATAGTCGAGGTGGGGGTGCCCAGAACTAGTGTCCTCTGTAGCTTTTTTTCAAAGAATGGATGAGCGACTTCTCACTGCCTTCCCCCGGAATAACGAGTCAGCCTCTGCATCAGGTGGCTGAGGGACAAAGTGCTTTAGGATCCTGCTAATGGTCGGCAGGACATTGCTGGTATCCTTGCTGCTGAGTCTGCAGTCCTGGGTCCACAGGCAGGAGCTGCGCCGGGATGTGCCCTTGCGATGTGTCAGACACCGCGCAGCTGGCGCCTCACTGGCCCGGGGGCCCCTCCTCGCCTCTGCTCGCAGGGTGGTCCTGGGCCCGCGGGGGTGGGTGCTGTCCCCCACGGCGCTCGTGCCCACAGCTCCCCTGTTTCTGTCCTGTCAGGGCTGGTCCCACATGGGTTCCCTTCCAGATGCCACCACATCACGGTTCAGAGGAGATGGAGCGGCTGCAGAGACACTCGGGCTCAGAGCCTCAGGGGTCCTGATGGCAGAGGAAGAGGAGCTGCGGGAGTGGGCACAAAGCTGGCTGGTCCCCCCGACCTCGGATGGGGGCAGGCAGGCCTGGCTGGTCCCCGCTCCTAGACCCGACCTCAGATGGGGGCGGGCAGGCCCGGCCGACTGGTCCAGCCTGACCTTGGGGTCCAGTCCGCTGTCCCCTGTGCTCTGCTCACCGGCCGCAGTGGGAGGATGCGGCCACCCAGCGCCACTGTTGCTGATTTCTTCTCCAGGGCGGGTCCTGCAGAAAGCGGAGAAATGGGGAACATGCGCGGAGCGTTCGGCAGTGGGACAAAGCCCAGGACGCCCTCTGCCTCTGAGAAGAGCGGCCTCCGGGCTGCTCTGGGCCGGGCCTCGGGCCAGCACGAGCTTCTCGGCCCGCGGAGTGCCCTCAGGCGCCGCCGCCCCCGCCCCCGTTGCGCCGCCGGTGCGCGCGCCCTCGGTCTGCGCCGCTGGCCGGCGGGCTGGGCAGCAGCCTTCCTCGCCCTCCGTGGCTCCCACCTCCCCGCGGGCTGCGTGCCCCCTCGGCCTCGCCGCAGCCGCGCCGTGGTTGTCCAGCGTCCGCCCTGGGAGGGGCGCGGCGGGACTTTGCTCGCCTGCTCAGGGCGGCGTCTTGCGGGTAAGCGTTCTGATCCGCGCTGAAGGAGCGCGGAGGAGCAAAGTCTGCTGGCGGCCTCCCTCAGCCCCCGCCCGGAGCCTCCCGCACGGGGATCTATTTGCAGAGGCCGTGCCCCTCACCCTGAGTGGGTTTTCTTTCAGACAGCCCCCTCCAGTGGAGCAGAGAATCAGAACCTCAGAGTTTCCGACACAGAAGGGCTCTGAGGGTCCCCGTCTAGCTCCCCCCTTTACTGGGGTGAATCTGAGCCTGGACGCCGGCTGGGGATGGTTCCCAGGACCCTGTGGCGTTCCTGGCCCCTTTGTGGAAGCCAGCCGCCTGGGTGGACTAGCTCCTCTGAAAACGAGATCATAGTCGAGGTGGGGGTGCCCAGAACTAGTGTCCTCTGTAGCTTTTTTTCAAAGAATGGATGAGCGACTTCTCACTGCCTTCCCCCGGAATCATGTACAAACCACGGGCGGATTTTGTTTGTATCCAAATCTCCAGAATCAAGAGGAAAGTCTGGCTTCTGAGAAAGTCCAGGGTGGACTTGGACCTGGGACTCAATCATTGCCGCTCTTTGAGCTGAACACGTTATTTCATAGTCAAATGAATAGATTTATCATTACGATCCCAGTAAACCGGTCTTTGTGAAGTTTTGATCAAAGCATCCTTCAGTCCCTTTGGAATGAGGCAGGACAGAAATAATACCTACGAAGACGGCGGATGTCGGCACTGGGGGGAGGGAAGGAGCTCGTGGTTTCCGTGTCCAGCAGATGTCCTCTGGCCGCCTGACCTGTGCAAGGCTCTGAGGGTGCCGGGAAGAACAGAGAGCTCTTCCAGGAGGGTTTGTGGGGTGGGCAGCAAAGGAGACCCCGGGACAGCGCTGCGGTGAGGGAGGCATGAGTGGTCTGCTGGGGAGGGTCACAGCCCATCAGCTGCGATGTCCCCAAACCTGGCCCATCTCTAAGGACCAGCGAGATTTCCTGGAGGGACCAGAGAGGCTGCTGCTGTCATGGGAACGGCCCGGGAAGAAGGTGGGACCCTGGGCTGCAGGAGTGCAGCGTGACCAGAGCCCACTGTGCACTGGGGCCGGTGAGGGGGGAGGTTGTGGAGGGCCTTGGAAGCATCTTATCCGGGGACAGAGAGCTGCTGACATCTGGAGTGATGCCATCAGATTTGCGGTCGGAAGGAGGAGCCATGGAGGGGGCCGTGGGTTAGGGGTCAGCCCAGAGGGAGACAGTGGCAGGGAGGGGGGTCTTCAAACGTGGGAAAAGCAGCGAGAGGGTGGCCCCTGGGGTGGTGCAGACGGAGGGAAGGGTCTGGAGGAACTGAGGAGGAGGGACAGAGAAGAAACTTCAGGAAGACCTTCCCTGGGCTTGGGGGTGCTTTGGAGGCACGTCGGGTGGAGGCTTCGGGAGGAGGCGCTCAGTTTTCTCACGCAGATCTGGGGTGTGGTGGTTTCTGCGGGAGAAGCCACGTGTAGCTGTAGGTGGGGGGGTGGACAGATTCAGACCTCGTGTGTGCAGGGTCGGCAGCTGATGAGGACTCCTTCCTGGGAAACACGGTCAATGTGGAAACGAGGCCGTCTTTCCCGGAACCTCCACCCTGTGTTCCAGAGCCCTGCTGATGCGGGTGCCCCGTTCAGCGCACAGGCTCCCACACAGGGTTTTATTTGTCCTGGTGACGTGATCAGCAGATGTTAAGTATCTTTCCCAGAGTGGGACCCGTCCACCTCCCACCAGCCCCTCTGCTGTCACAGGACCGCACTCGACAAGACTCCTCACGAGAAAGAGGAAGGTGGATCTCCCTACCCGACACCCAGGAGCTTTCCTGAGATGAGACCCCCGTTCCGGGAGCCAGGGGTGAACACTCTGCTGTGAGTCTGGGAGCCGTGCTGGCCAGGACAATCCTGCGGCGGAGGGGCTGACTCAGTAGCCATCAAGGTGGTCCCAGATGGGATGGGATGTGCAGCGGCCTTGGGACATCAGTGGCTCAGAAGGAGGACAGTGAGGCGGGGATCGCCCTGCCTGGGGGGGCTCGCTCTCGGGAGGGACACACCAGCCTTTCTGCTGTGGACACCTGTGTTGCCTCTTCTTTGCAGGATGGCTCGGCCGGGTGAGGCCTCTTTGCTGTGTCGGTGGTCTCTGGTTAGACCCCTTAACAGTTCCCGATACCTCCAGGAGCATTTCTAAGTTGTTGGCCTGATGCGAACCCCGCGTGAAGGTTCACGCTCCCGTGCGAGCCTGCTGCCTGTTGGAGCTGGCACCCTGCCCTGCCATGCGGGTCTGCCCGTGTTCCCGTCCCCGCGCTGGAGCAGCAGCACAGGTCTCTCTGCCCAGGGAGCACCCGCGGCTGGACTCCTGCGCCTCTGGCGACTCCCTGCCAACCCCCTGCCTCGGTTCTTAAGGCACCTTTGGCCCCTGCTGTCGCCCACTGAAGGGCAGAGGAGACCTGTGCACCCAGGACAACACGCTGCTCCGAGAAGGTCCTTGCCTACTGTGAGTGGAAAAGAAAAGACCCTTCAGTTGCTTGGACGCTTTTCTGCTAGAATGAGATGTGTCTTAAGGGGAACCGGCCTGAGGGCGGGCTTGCTTCTACAGATGGTCTCACCGGGAGGAACACGGCCAGTCACCAGCAGTGGGGCCGCTGGGTGTGCTCAGTGGGCTGTGCTCAGTGGAGTGTGGCCGGTGGGCGCGCCTCCTGTGGCTCCCAGAGGGGAGGAAAATGGAGCGAGACCCCGAGACGGAGGCAGATGGGCTGAACTTGAGGGCGACGCGTGAGGGGCCAGTCCACCCGCTCCTTCAGTTTAGGGAGGTGTGAGTATCTGAGGGGCCGTGGGAGGAGAGGAGGATGAAAGGAGAAGGACCCAGTCTGGGACGGCAGGCCTGCACCACCTCGGAAGACACAGGGCGTGCTCAGGACACAGGCTGGGCTGGGAGCCCCCTCCTCCTGGCGCCGGGGAGGGAGCCCAGGGGGGTGAGCCCTGGGGGTGGGTGCGGGGGCTG
>SJYG01000505.1:515927-533897 GCA_006410535.1 Litocranius walleri
GTGTGTGTGTGTGTGTGTGTGCATGGCATGTGTGCACACAGGCATTGTGGTGTGTGTGTGTGTGTGTGCCCGTGTGTGCTCACTGCTCACTGGTCCAGGCGTGTCCGACCCTTGGCGCCCCCATGGACTGTAGCCCCCAAGCTCCTCTGTCCCTGGGCTCTCCAGGCAGGAACACTGGAGTGGGCTGCCGAGCCCTCCTCCAGGGGGTCTCCCCGACTCGGGGATGGCGCCCCCGTCTCCTGCGTCACAGGCAGATTCCTTGCCTCTCAGTCACAAGGAAAGCCCTAAGTCAACCATGCGCCTCAGAAAACCACAGTAATGAGAGTGAGCCATGGCTCCTACAGAGCCTGCGGGTGAGCTGTTTACCCTAGGCGGGCGGGGAGCCTTGCCTCTCTCATGAAGTCTGGCGCTTCGGCAGGAGGATGCTGAGACGCCTTCCCCACACATCTGGCCGGCAGTGACGGCTGTGGGCCGGGGCCCAGCGGGGTGATTGGCAGGTCATGTGCACACGGGCTCCCGCGGCCTGCACACGGTGGCCGGCAGGGTCTGTGGGTGAGCACGGGGGGCAGAAGAGCAGGTGGAAGTCCCCCGTGCTCTGATGACCCCGCCCCAGAGGTTGTGCACTGTGACCCCTGCTGCTTCCTCTTGGTGGAGGACCTGCTGGTCCAGGTGAGACACCGGAGGACATGTTTCCGCACCTTTGTTTCTGTAGCATCTCAGCTCAGACTGCAAACTGTCCTCCAGTAACGGCTCCTCCTAGTTCAGGTTCATCCTCAGGGAGGGGCCTCTGCCCCAGTTCAGGCTCATCCTGGGGGAGGGGGTTTCATTCCAGTTCAGGCTCATCCTCAGGGAGGGGCCTTTGCCCCAGTTCAGGCTCATCCTCGAGGGTGGGGCTCTGCCCCAGTTCAGGCTCATCCCCAGGGAGGGGCCTCCGCCCCAGTTCAGGTCCTCATCCTTGGAGCCCTGGGCTTGCTTCTGCAGGGCTGGCAGGGGTTGGGGCAGAGGTTGGAGGCCCCTGTTCGGGTTCCTCCTGCGCTGCTCAAGAGGCTGTGGATGCCCTGGATGCCGGGGCCTGCCCTCCGGTGGCCTTGGCTGCCCTGCGGCCCCAGCTCCAGGCCACCCGAGAGTCACAGCAGGTGCTCCCCCGGGCTGCACTCCTGGAGGGGCTGGCCCCTCCAGGGTTCTGCCTGCTGCGCTTCACTCTCCCTGCAGTGGGGTGCCCTTCATCGCCCCCAGCGTCTGCAGTACTATCTACAGAAGCATGCACATGGTGAGGACTCACGTGGCCTCAACAGAAGCAGAGTCCAGCGTCTTCATCTGGAGACGAGGCCCCTGGAGCCCTGGCTCCCACCCTGGGCCCCCTCACAGCCATGCCTCCCTGCTGTCCCGAGTCCCGAGGCCTGGCCACACGTGAGGCTGCCCAGCTCGGGGCGCTTCGGTGCGGCCGTGCCAGGGATGGTGCAGTGCGCGACCTGCACTGCCGTCTGGGCGGCCCTGCCCGAGCTGCCGGGCCCTCGAAGCTCCCTCCTGCCCCCTTTCCCCCTGAGGCTGACACTGGCTTCTGGCCTGTTTGGGATCTCATCCGTCCCCACTTCCGGGCTGGGGCCTTTCATGCGGCTTTAAATCCCCCGCCCCGTCCTTACTCCTCTGGAAGTGCTCGGTATCTGATGGCCCCCAGGGGCAGGAGCGTGTGTCCTGAGCAGGGCGGCCTGCACACCTGCCCCACCAGCTGGTCATGTGCCCTCGGGCAGGCCCCCCTGTTTGGGGGGCTGACCTGCCCTGGGGGCCGGTCATGTAAGGCCCCCCCGCACAGCAGCACCCTGCCGCCTGCACTGGCGTCCACGGCTCCTGTTCCCGCCTGTCCTCCCCTGAGCACCCCTGGCCGTCACCCTCCCAGGAGCCAGGCCTCCCCCTACACAGCCTCCGTGCATGCAGGGCCTGTGGCTGCCCTGGCCCACCCAAGGAGGATGGGAGCTGGGGCCCCCGGGCTGCTCACTGTCCACGCCCTTGAGGGGCCAGGGGTCGGGGACAGAGCTGGACCTCCTGCTGCTGTCTCAGGGCCCAGCCTGGACACAGAGGGGCCCGTCCCACATGTCTGTAACCTGTGCACAATCAGGACGGGTGTTTTCTTCTAATAAAGCAGAACACCTACCGCACAGCCCGCATGGAAGACAACCGAGTCCAAAAGTGTCTGCTGAGCAGGGTGTGATTTTAGCCAACAATTCTAAACCACTTACGAAAGGCAACTTGTTCCCAAGCCAAGAGGAAACCCTCCCTTTCAGATAAAAAGGGAGATTGCCCTGGACTGATGGTTCTAGAGCCAACTGCCTCCTGGCCAGAGGTTCACCAGCGGCATCCCCATGCGTCCCCAGGCCAGGCAGGGGGCTGAGGCCCAGGAGGGTGGCCAGTGCCCTTCACCGTCTATGCCACCGATGCTTCAGGTTGCTCCCTGCAGGGCCCTGGGACACACAGGCCACTGGGAGCTCTGGGGAAAAACCAGAAGTGTGTGTGTGTGTGTGCGTGTGTGTGTGTGCGTGTGTGTGTGTGCGTGTGTGTGTGTGACAGAGACACACACAGAGGCCCTGGTCTGTCCCCCCGTGGGGCTCTGGCAGGTGGCAGAGGCATCATGGGCACCCCAGCACAGCAGTCACCTGGCTACAGCCCCATGAGAGACCCAGTGATACCTGTGGTCGAGTCCGCTCAGCACCAGAATCGTGAGAGAGAATCAGTCGTCTGAAGCCGGGGGCCTGGGATGCTTGTTACGCAGTGATAGCTGATGGATGCAGAGGTGCTGGTGGGGAGAAGCTCATGGGCAGGTCTGGGAGGTGGGGCTTGGCCCGCGGCCCGGAGCTTGGCCACTCCACCTTCCTCTGCTTAGAGTCCCTCCCAGGCGTCCCGGCCCAGCTGGGGAGCCCCTCTTGCTTCTCTTTCTGGACCCCAGACTCTGGGACCACCCGCAGGGCCCCTCTCCTTCCTGGCTAGGCCAGGGCAAGCCTCAGGGTAGGGGTTGCAGACCCGAGCGTCTTCACACACATGGGCCCTCTCTCCCATCCCCGTCATCCCCACACCCTCCGTGGCCGTCTCCAGGCCCAGGGCCCTGCTGCAGGCTGCACATGCTGCGTGCCCAGGACCTGCTGGGACCCGGGTCGTCCTGGGGCTGGGAGGGCCGAAGGGAGGAGGGCAGGGTGGAGCTGGTCGCTGTCCCGGTCCAGCAAGGCTCTGAACACAGGTGCATGGAAACGGCCAAATGGCTTCTGACCAAACGTTAAAGCCAGTCCACTCTGAGGCAGACATCTCCACCACAGGAGGTCATCCGGATCAGTAACTGCACAGCCACAATTTTATTATTAGGAAGCAAACAGTCAGCATTAAAGTTTAGGGAGTTTGTGTAGCGAAACATGGACTTCTCAGCGCGCCAGCGGCTGGCCCCCGTCCCACGTCGCGTCTGTGACGAGGGGCGGCTTCTGACCCGGTCTGTGGGACGCAGGACTCGTCGGGTCCCTCACACGCTCTTCTTGTCCTCACACACTCTCTACTTTTCACACTTGAACCAAAGCTGACGTGTCCGTGGATGGACTTTTCCTGTTTGTGAAATTGCAGAGTTACCATTCAGCTTTCCGTTCATTCTCAAAAGCTGGAAAGTATTCTCAAGTTAGAATTGTTCTTAATTCTCTAAATGTCAGCAAACCACTGAAGATTCTTGAGCATCATTTGGTTGCGTTTTATGCTTGCACACAGAACAGTTTTATACAAATTGTGAATAGGACACAACGTGGTCTCAGGTTTTATGCCTCAGGCTGCCTGTCACACTCACGTGTGTATTTTTTGACCTCCAAAGTGTGACACCTCCGTGAAGTTCCCCGCCTCTCCGACCGTCCACAGTGGCCACAGCGCTGGCCTGTGCTGGCAGGCGCCTTGGCCTCCTGTGGGACGGGCCGTGTGGCCCCGGGTCCCTGCCGGCTCCTCCCCTGTGGTGGCTGAGCCGTGACCCACATCTCCCTGGGCAGGATGGGTGTGCGGACCAGGAGGCCGTGGCGGCTGGTGGAAAACGGGTGTCTCCCAACCTTGCTAAACGCTTGTGGACTCAGCCTTCACTTTAGATCAAAGAATACGCCTCTGATTTCATATTTTTGGTAAAACTGAATTTGAAGCTACTTTTGTCTCCTGCTGAAAATATGCTGTTGCTGAAATTGAAGTTTAGTAAGCCGTGCAGAAGGACGCAGTCATTTCTGGCTTTGGCTGAACACTCGCTAGGCAGGCAAATCTCTTACCGCCAAACCTGGTTTCCCTTTCGTTGGCTTCTGAGACTTTCAGAGCCCCTGATCATGGCTTCTCCATGTTTATGAGAGCTTGGAAACCTTACTTTGGCCACCTGATGTGAAAAACTGACTCATTGGAAAAGACCCTGATGCTGGGAAAGACGAAGGTGGGAGGAGAAGGGGATAGCAGATGGTTGGATGGCATCACCGATTTGATGGACGTGGGTTTGGGTAGACTCCGGGAGCTGGTGATGGACAGGGAGGCCTGGCGTGCTGCGGTCCATGGGATCGCAAAGAGTCGGACACGACTGAGCGACTGAACTGAACCGAATGAAAAAAGACCTTTGTCTGTATGACATTTACCTTCCACTTCTCAGCCCCTTCTGGTGTGGGGACAGGACCGGGATGCAGGATCAACTCGGGCCAAAGAAGCCACTTAAGGACAATCAGCAGACTTGGCGTGGGTCCGGCAGGCCAGGTGGTCTCTGGACAGAACCTCTCCGGACGACGACCGTTGCCTCTAAATGTTATTTCTGTCTTTAATCTTGTTCCACAATAGAACCGGGAGTGGTTTGCAAAGATGACTGCATGGAGGGGGTGATGGGGGCAGAGTGCAGCCCACGGGTGTGCCCCATCTCTCTCGCTCTCTGCCCCGTGTTTCCTGTCAAGCCTGAGGTCAGGCATCTCTCTGGACGTGGATGTTGATGCTCCTGTGATGCTTGTTACAAACTCAGATGCTCAGCTTCTCTCAGTGATCTGGGCCTTGGACTCTGCCCTTGGCCCTCATGGCTAGATGGGACCCCATGTTCCGAGCCTGGGCAGCTGACGGGACTTGGTGCCACCAGCTCTTGGCTGCCTTCCTGTGCCCGTGCAGCTGCTACTCGGCCTCGTGTGCGGCAGGCCAGGTGCCCTGGCTTTCCACCACCCGAGTGCAGTTGGGTATGTTGTGCACTGCACAAGGGCCCTCGGCTGAGGGGACAAATGGGGACTGAAACCCAGCCCTGGCCAAAAGCAGCACGTGTGGCTGCAGGGCCAGCAGCTGCTCTGGTACCCACGAGCCTCCCAGGCCTCAGTGACTCCTCCTCCTGGGTGCTACGCAGCTTGACTGACCACGGCAGCCAGTCAGCCCTGACGGGTCCACAGGGGCCAATCCTGCCTGCTCTGCACTCGCCCCCAGCTCTGCGCCCCGACTTTCTCTGGTGCCTCCCCCACCCTCCCCAGCGCTGCCCCAGGGCCCCGCCACCCACCTCTCCTGCTGCTTCTCCACCTCCTCACGCTGATGCACGAGCACACACTCGAGCTCATGCACACACACACGAGCACACACACACACACACTCGAGCTCATGCGCACACACTCGAGCTCACGCACACACACTCAAGCACACGCACCCACACATGAGCATATGTGTGCACATGAGCACATACACACATGTATATGAGCACACACATACAAGTGCACATAATGCACACAGACACAAGCACACACGCACACAGTCAAGCACAGCACACACACAAGCACATGAGCACACGTGCACACATGAGCTCACGGGCACACACACACACATGAGCACACACACAAACTCGAGCTCACATGCATACACTTGAGCACATGTGCAGACATGAGCACACACACACACATGAGCACACATACACACGAGCTCACTTGCACACACTCAAGCACATGCACACACACTCGAGCACACACACACGAACACACACACATGAGCTCACGCACACACATTCGAGCTCATGTGTACACACACACACAACAAACACGCACACACTCAAGCTGACTTGCACACACTTGAGCTGACTTGCACACTCGAGCTCATGTGCGCACACTCGAGCTCACGCACACACACTCAAGCACACGCACCCACACATGAGCATATGTGTGCACATGAGCACATACACACATGTATATGAGCACACACATACAAGTGCACATAATGCACACAGACACAAGCACACACGCACACAGTCAAGCACAGCACACACACAAGCACACACAGACACTTGAGCATACACGCATATGTATATGAGCACACATACAAGTGAACACACTGCACACAGACATGAGCACATGCATAAACACACACGAAAACAAGCTTAGACACACACATACACACTTGTGCACATGTGCACACACTCAAGCACACACATGAGCACACACTCATGTGCACACACCCACACCCACATGCACACATGAGCACACACGAGCACACACATGCGCACCCCCTCTGCTGACCGCATGCCCGCCCCCTCCCACCTGCCAACTCTGTGCCCCTCTGTCCCCAGCAGAAGGTCTTCTGTGAGGTCAGCCTCTTAACGAGGTTCTTGTAGCCCCTCCAGCAGCCCTTGTTGGGGTGTCCCCACCCCTGCAGAGCCAGCCCTCAGTCCTGGGCCTTCCAGATGCTGAGCCCCCCAAGCCTGGAGGGGCCAGGAGCCTCAACCTTCCATTAGGTCCCATTTGCTATGAGACTGCGGGGATTCTCTGTAAATCTTGGCTTTAGGATTTTGGAGTTGACTGAAACAACCTCGTTTCTCAGTATTCTGAAAATTTTCATTGTTTCTTAGTGAGAATGTGTTCTGATAATTCACATTTGAACTCACAAAATACAATTATCAAATGCGATTAAACAAGGCATTGGCCACTGACGTGGTGAGAAGGGAGGGGATTCCACGCCTGCTACCCGCCCCCAGTCGGGGCCTGGCACACAGTGGGCATGGTGGGGGCACCATCTGCCTGCAGGAGGCAGGAGGGGTTGCCTGGGGAGCTCTTGGAAAGGCACCTGGGGACCCTGATCAGGAGGGCTGGTCTTTTCCTCCTCTGCAGGGACTGACTGTTCTGACTGCTTGTGGATTGATTTTTCTGATTTCCATGAAAAAGGAAAGAAAATAAGAGTGTGTGAGGCCCTCAGAGGACCAGAAGGAAGCAGTCTGGCCACAGATATGAAGAAGGATGGGGGGGTGCCCAGTGGCCCCAGAGGAAGCAGCAGGGCTGATCCCAAGCTCTGTGGCTGAGGCGGGTGAGGGCTGGCCTGCCGGGCGCTGGGCAGGAGGCGTGGCTGGGCCCCCGCCCTTGCTGGGAGTGGTGACCATGTTCCTCTTCTTCTAAACCTGGGGACAGACCCAGGGCTCAGGGCTCAGGGCGGAGGCTGGGCAGGAGGACGGCAGAGACTGTGGCCTCGCGAGGGTGCCTCCTCTCCTGGGACAGTCTACAGGAGTGCAGAGAGAGCCCCAAGCATCCGGCCACCAGGCGCATGACAGTCAGTCTGACGGACTCGGGGCTGATGACACAGCGTCTGTGGAGGGGAGAAGCTATTTTCAATGACTTGATAAATTATCACTATATTTTAACTATGATTGTGTCAGGAAATGAAGTAGAGACGGGAGGAAATGTTCAAGAAAGATGGGTTTGAATTAGACATTGAGCCAGTCCAAACCCTGAGACGCGTGTGTAAGCTGCTCTTTCAAAGCAGATGCCCCAGGAGGGAGGAGAGAGACACACGGACAGGCGGAGGACAGACATGCAGAGAGAGAGACACGCAGAGGGGCTGGACCTGAGGCCGCCCCCCACCAGGGTGAGCAGGGGAGGGCGAGCCCAGGGCGGCGCGGAGGCACCTCTCCCCTCCTTTCATCTGAGAACCGGCCCCCTCGCTGGCGGCTTCTCTGGGGACTCGGCTTCTCTCAGCTGCTGCTGCTGCTGCTAAGTCACTTCAGTCGTGTCCAACTCTGTGTGACTCAATAGACAGCAGCCCACCAGGCTCCCCCGTCCCTGGGATTCTCCAGACAAGAACACTGGAGTGGGTTGCCATTTCCTTCTCCAATGCATGAAAGTGAAAAGTGAAAGTGAAAAGTGAAAGTGAAGTCGCCCAGTTGTGCCCGACTCTTAGCGATCCCATGGGATCCTCTGTTCATGGGATTTTCCAGGCAAGAGTACTGGAGTGGGGTGCCATCGCCTTCTCCGCAGCTTCTCTCAGAGGCAGAAGCAAACCCACCAGCCCGTGGTGCCCCAACATGCTCGGGACGGACTCTGGAAGCCCAGGTTCTGGACAAGAGGGGGCCGTGCCCGCGGGGGTCCCCATGCGTCCCTATGCCCACCCTGGACCGAGTCTCTACTGCGCCGGGCGCAGCCCGGGGACCAGCAGTCACAGCCCGGTGGAAGCGCACAGTCCCGGCTCTTGGGAGCGCCATTCGAGCCGGCGGCGGCAGCCATCAGCGGCACTCAGCCACGGAGACACGACACGCGCCATATGGCTCAGCTAAGAAACGGAGAGGCCTAGACGGTGAAGACCAGTCTTTAAACAAATACCCTGAACAAAATGAAAGCCAGCCATTGTTTAGGAACAAAGGTGTAATCAAATTCTAATTTTCTATTCCAATAAACGTCCTTGAATTAATGCCTGTTCTGCTAATTATGTTTTTTTTTTATTAGGGTTCTACTTGATTAATAAACACACAACACAGACGACACATAATATTGCTGTCACTCCCCCGCGGGATGATGGTGGGGCTTTCCTGTTCGAATCTGAAAGCAGGAGTGAGAGGGCAGGGAAGCGGCTGGGAGCAGAGGTGAGCAGGCCAGCTTCTGAAAGCACGGACATCAGTTTTGTAAGAAAAAACTAAAGCTCCCTGAATGTGCTTTCTCCGCCTGCGCCACCCAGTGAGTCAGACCAACAGCACTTGACTCAGCGTGGCTTGTCCTGGCCAGGGAAGCCCAGGTGGGCCAGGGTGCAGCAGAGGTTTGTGGGGAGCGTTTGCACCCACGACCCTGCAGAGGGGACGCTGCTCCCAGCCAGAGAGACAGAGCAGCGTCGACAGGGGTTGGACCTGGGTGACCCAGCTGAAGGGCCTCAGCGGTGCCAGGCCAAGGGGGCGAATGGACTTGGTGTGGGTGGAGAAGGGGTGCTGACCCTGCGACCTGGGTGTCTCAGGGGAGGATGGAGAATTCTCTACAGGCACCGACCCCCGAGGGAAGGCTGGGGTGCCTGAGACACTTGCAGTTTGGGGGCAGGGCTGGAGAGTGACACCTGGGGAGGGGCAGACTCTTAGATCAGGCTGTGGGCTGCTCCAGGGACTCCACGTCCTCACGCAAGGGCTCAGGACTCCTGGGGGAGGCGGGTGTTTTTCACAAGGCTGGATCTGCCAGCTGGTACAAGGTTGTCTGCCCCCGCCCCACGCATCTTCCGGGAATTCCAGCGAGCCCACCCGCACCCTGACACAGACCGAGGGTCGCCATCTGGAGAAGTGCTGGGCACGCCATGGGTGACCTAGTTCATGGCACTGGAGAGGCAGGCCCTTCGCTTTCTCTTTGCCAGATCGCATCTAACGGCTTGTGAACGTCACCATCATCTCAGGCAGCAGCGATGGTTCAGCCCTACGGAGCAGAGTCGGATGCCTGCAGCTGCGACGGGGCTGATTTCCTGAGAAAGGAACACCCGCATCTGCTCCGGCGGCGCCTCACTCCCGCCCGCGGAGACTGCACAGGCGAAAGCGGGGTGCCGGGTCACTTCGGCAGGGCCGTCCTGGCTGGGTCTCACTGCTCCCAGGGGGTCCCTGGGCTGAGAGGCTCCTGGGGCAGCTTGTGTCTCTGTGAGATGGGGAGCCGCCCTCCCCTGTAGGCAGCAAAGATGGGCCACGGCTCCCGGATGCTCCCTGGGCAGACACATGCAGTGAAGAGGGGGCAGGGACACCCGAGGCGGAGTACGGCCCAACGCTCGCCCAAGACGGTTTCATCTCTTTTTAACGAATAGACTCGCAGCCACACGTGACACTCTGGCCCCTGTACACAGGCAGCTCTGCAAATAAAACGAGAACTCAGTATGGAGCTCCACGGACGCACACAGTTTGTTCTGGCATCTAAACGCCCACAGCTTCAGGAAACAGCATGGATGGGACACACAAAACAAGAACCCGAAAAGCTGCTCACTCATCCAAATAAAGACCACTCAGATGTGAAATCAGAAGTTTAATCAGACACAATTAAATATACTTGTATATCTCACACTGAAGAGACATAAAATGTTAGGAATTACAAGTAGGAATATGCTTCCTATGTTCAGATAAACTAGTTTCCATTAATTGTTTAGATTCCAGGAAGAGAAACAGCTTTGAGAATGAAATGATCGACATGTTGAAGCAGATATGCACGACAACACCATTTAGAGACACAAATGGCATTTTGGCATCTTTCTCCCCATCCGGTCGGCCACCTCCCCTATCCCGCTTTTTGAGGCATGGCATCTGTTTAAGATGCACGGGCAGTGTGCCACACGGGAAGCAGAGGGCCCAGGGTCACCGGAGTGTCTCGCTCCCTGAAATGAGGCCAGCGCCCCCGTAGCAGCCCGCACAGCCCCCTCTGCGTTTACCTGTCCTCAGCCCGGTGAGGCGCACTCTTCTGTTTTGGGGTGGGGGCGGTAACTTGGTGCCCAAGTGCTATTTTGGCAAATCTGAAGGATCGCTAGACACGTGCCTGTGTGACATCAGATGGGGATCTGCCCGAGAGGCCAGAAGCCTGAGCCCCGGGAGGGGCCCAGCTGCCACCGCGTCCCAGATGCCTGGATCCCATGCAGGCAAGAAGCAGATGACAGCAGGCCTCCCTGCCCTTCCCCCATGGTGCGGGCATTCCTGGTCCTCTCCGGATGCCAGCAGGGCCCTGGCCTTCCTGGGGAGGGCACCACACAGGCCTGCCCCCCATTTTCATTACCCCTCAGGGAAGCATTTAGCTGCATCTGGGTGAAATCCAGCATTCCTGCCTGGGCAATCCCATGGACAGAGGAGCCTGAAGGGCTACAGTCCATGGGGTTGCAAGGAGTCGGACACGACTGCAGTGACAGACACACGTATAAACTCCTATTTGTATGTAGCTAAAAGCCGTGTCTGGAGATTGGGGCTCTGCCAGGGCCTTGCCAAGCATCCCTGTCTGCTGGCCTGGAGGAGGCACTCTGGGTGGGAACGCGTTTGCCCCTGGGGCCCCTGGCTGTCCTGGGGGAGTGGAGGTTTGGGAGGGGCTGTCACTGTGCCCCAACAGTGCTTGGGGGAGGGTGTGCAGCAGCCCAGATCGGATGAGGAACTGGCATGATTGTGTTTTATGATCTACCCCAAAGCTGCAGGATGCCACCGTCACGCCCGCCCAACTCCTGAGGAAGCCGGCGGTTTCTCCCGGTGGCACACAGTCATAAGCCGGGGGTCTCTCCTGGTGGTGGCACAGTCATCAGGACAGACGCCAAGTGTGTCTCCTACTAGGGCGGCCCAGTGGCCCCTCTGGGCCCCGCCCTGCATGGCTGGCTCTCCAGAGAGTGACAGGCCACAAACCAGGCTCTTCTGGGGGGTCACACTGATGGTGCCGTCCATACGACGTGATTGGCGATTAAGTACATGGATGTGTGTTTTAAGGGAAAATAAAGTTTTTTCAAGAAATCGAAAATAGAAGAACTGATTGCGCCCCATCATTGCATCTGCCCACAGATTTCCCTTTATCATTATTTGGCTGAACAGAAACACGCATTTTAACTGCTCAGCTGCACTGACTGAAGAGTCTTAAGGACTAGACCGCTAGGCAGCTACAGCAGAAGGCGGTCACGACGTCCGTGGTCGCTGGCGGGGCCCGCGGTCGTAGGTGCCTCCAGCCTCACTGGGGAAAGGCTTTGAGGATGGCGTTCACCTCCTCGGCCACGGCTGTCAGGGCAAACTCGAACTGCTCCTGGAGGGACAGAGGAGGGAGACGTGAGTGGGGCCCCTTCTGCTGTAGCCGTGGGCCCCGTGTGCCATCCTGTGGAGAGAAGCTGCTGAGGGAGGGCTGGGGAGAGCTGCACACCCCGTGGCAGGCGGGTGGGCGCGGGCTTGCGGGAGGAGAGCCGGAGCAGACGGCTGCACCCTCATGCTCGTCTCCGCTTCTGTCCTGGAGAAGCTGGGCTGGACATGTGAGTGGGGCAGTGGCTGCCCCCGGCTCCTTCTGACCCCAGCCCCAGCATGGCCCCCCAGGGGTGGGGCTGGACGCAGTCTCCCGTCCTTCTGAGACTCACCGGAAACGGTCACGACCCTTTGGGGTTCCCTGGCCTCAGAATGCAAAGGGTGGTACTCGTGCTCTTTGAAAATCCAACCACCATCTGGCTCAATCCGAAGCGTTTGCCCCTGGGGCCCCTGGCTGTCCTGGGGGAGTGGAGGTTTGGGAGGGGCTGTCACTGTGCCCCAACAGTGCTTGGGGGAGGGTGTGCAGCAGCCCAGATCGGATGAGGAACTGGCATGATTGTGTTTTATGATCTACCCCAAAGCTGCAGGATGCCACCGTCACGCCCGCCCAACTCCTGAGGAAGCCGGCGGTTTCTCCCGGTGGCACACAGTCATAAGCCGGGGGTCTCTCCTGGTGGTGGCACAGTCATCAGGACAGACGCCAAGTGTGTCTCCTACTAGGGCGGCCCAGTGGCCCCTCTGGGCCCCGCCCTGCATGGCTGGCTCTCCAGAGAGTGACAGGCCACAAACCAGGCTCTTCTGGGGGGTCACACTGATGGTGCCGTCCATACGACGTGATTGGCGATTAAGTACATGGATGTGTGTTTTAAGGGAAAATAAAGTTTTTTCAAGAAATCGAAAATAGAAGAACTGATTGCGCCCCATCATTGCATCTGCCCACAGATTTCCCTTTATCATTATTTGGCTGAACAGAAACACGCATTTTAACTGCTCAGCTGCACTGACTGAAGAGTCTTAAGGACTAGACCGCTAGGCAGCTACAGCAGAAGGCGGTCACGACGTCCGTGGTCGCTGGCGGGGCCCGCGGTCGTAGGTGCCTCCAGCCTCACTGGGGAAAGGCTTTGAGGATGGCGTTCACCTCCTCGGCCACGGCTGTCAGGGCAAACTCGAACTGCTCCTGGAGGGACAGAGGAGGGAGACGTGAGTGGGGCCCCTTCTGCTGTAGCCGTGGGCCCCGTGTGCCATCCTGTGGAGAGAAGCTGCTGAGGGAGGGCTGGGGAGAGCTGCACACCCCGTGGCAGGCGGGTGGGCGCGGGCTTGCGGGAGGAGAGCCGGAGCAGACGGCTGCACCCTCATGCTCGTCTCCGCTTCTGTCCTGGAGAAGCTGGGCTGGACATGTGAGTGGGGCAGTGGCTGCCCCCGGCTCCTTCTGACCCCAGCCCCAGCATGGCCCCCCAGGGGTGGGGCTGGACGCAGTCTCCCGTCCTTCTGAGACTCACCGGAAACGGTCACGACCCTTTGGGGTTCCCTGGCCTCAGAATGCAAAGGGTGGTACTCGTGCTCTTTGAAAATCCAACCACCATCTGGCTCAATCCGACTCACTTCCGTTTGCCAAGAAACCTCTTCTCACCCTCAACTGTGCCAGCTTAGGCATGAGTGTGCCCACGGACACCAGTGCACCCGGGATGGGACACGCTTCTCGTGCAGGCAGAACCTGCAGGACTGCTGAATAGAAACTAGGGGTGAGTCCCGGGGGTCAGGGACTCACCATCTGCTCCTCCAGAAACGGGGGCTCGGCAGACAGAGGACAAGCCCACCTGTCCGGCAGGCTTTCCAGTTCCACAACCTGCTCCCAACTCGGCATGAAACACTCGGAGCAGTGCATCCAGTACTTCCCCATCACACCAAAGAAATTGCAAAAGAAAGAACTATACAAAGACGCCCTTAACAGCAGTTAAGGAGCCCTGATGGAGGAAAGCCCTATCAGTGGCTTAGCTACTTCATAACTCCAGCCATCTACAGACTTGAGTCCAATGCCAGAAAGGACGATAAGCTTTGAGTGGCCGGTACATAATAGAAACTATGTGCTGTCCCCTGCTCAGGCGTGTCCGACTCTCTGCGACCCCAGGGACTGCAGCCCTCCAGGCTCCTCTGTCCATGGGATTCTGCAGGCAAGGATACTGGAGTGGGTAAACATTCCCTTCTCCAGGGGATCTTCCTGATCCAGGAATCAAACCCGGGTCTCCTGCACTGCAAGCAGATTCTTTACCATCGGAGCCACCAGGGATGACTGCCAGGTTCTAGCTCAGAGCCTCTGCTGGTGGCCATGAGCCTCCCGAAGCACAGTGGGCTCTCCCGGGGACGAGCCTCCAGGCCCACGTGCAGCGGCCCCCTCAGGGCTGGGTCCCGGACAGTGAGCCAACCCTGGATTTCTGGATGAGCAGGCCACCACCCATGGCAGAGGCAGCCCAGCGGGACTGCCCCACCAGGGCCCTTGGACCCGAGGGCTGCCTGTCGCTGGGATGGCAGGCAGGTGTGGGAAGGGTCCAGCTCTCCCAGGGCCCCATCAATTGCCAGTGGAGGAACAGCGAGCACCAGAGAGCGGCGGTGGCCGCGAGACCTAGCCGCTAGGCATGTCCTCCAGCTATCCGCGGAGCAGTTTCCTGGCTCTGCACGAAGGAGCTGAGCTGGTTTCGCCTCCTTGCTTAGGACTGACTTCGACCATGTGGAACCAGCCACAGGGGCCCGTGAAGCTGCTCTGAGAAACGACCTTCAGGGTCAAAGTGTGCTTGCCGTGCTTACTAGGCGCTGGGCTCCTTCCAGCCCAACAGAGTGGGGGAAGTGAAGCTTGTGCTCCCTCCCTCGAGGCTCAGACGCTGCCCTGTTCTGTCTGTGGCATGGAACAGGGCCCAGGAGCTGCTGACACCCTGTGGGGACAGTAAAACCCCGAGCTGGGACGACAGGGGCCCCAGACCCTCACTACTCGGCACCGGAGCACAGCGCGGCCTGGTCTCCTGGGAGGGCTTTTATGATTTTTATAACTGAAATCTTATGCAAGGGCGGCTTTAGTGGAGGTGCTGACGGCACCCGGAGAGTCCGGGCCCCACCAGGAAGGAGAGGATCCTGTGCTTATACTGCAGGTCGTGCATGTGGGGTGTCTGTGGCTGGACACGGACGCTTCTGCAACGCTAAAGGAATGAGCCATCACGTGGACGCTGGTTCCGGCTCCAGTGAACCCAAGGCTGTCCAGGGGTCTTTAGGCTCTGCTCCTTCTGCTGCAAACTTAGCTTTCTCAGTAAGCTGCTCAGGGTGCTCAGGGGCCAGCACGGCCCGGGCACACTCTGGTCACCACCGTCCTGATAACCTCACAGTGGGGCTGCGGCTGTGGGCTTGGGTGGAACACGCCCCACACGTCGCTGGCCTCTGATGGGGAGACGCCGCTGTCCCCCGATCCCTCCATCCGGCACATGGAGGGTCCCGGGCCCTGAGGTCCAGCCGCATCTGCTCAGGTTGGAATGTTGGGGCTGCAGCCGGAGCCGCCCCAACCTCCTGGGATGGGCAGCCAGCGTCCAGTCCCCAATGGAGGTGGTGTGGGAGACAGCTGGCCGGCCTGCCCCTCGCTCCTTTTGAGAAAACTGCCCCATGAGCCCCGAGCCCGAGCCCCAGGCCCGGCCGCCTTACCTTGGTCTGGACCATGCCTGGTCGCTGGTCCCGCAGATGCTCCAGGGTGGCGGCGATGTCGATCTCCTTGGCGCCTGCAAGACACACGCCGGGCTCTGAAGGCGCCGTGCACGCGGGGCCGACAGACACACACTGGGCTCAGACGGGCACAGTGCACACTGGTGCCCCTCAACCACTGCTGGGGCCTCTGGGCTCAGTGGCCAAATGACGGTGACCATCATCCTTCAACCACTCGGCTGGGAGGGGCATTTCGGGGTTCACAAAGGAACACAGGGCAGGGCGGCCATTCGTGTTGGCTCAAGAAAGCTGGGCTGCTGCTGCTAAGTCACTTCAGTCGTGTCCGACTCTGTGCGACCCCATAGACGGCAGCCCACCAGGCTCCCCCGTCCCTGGGATTCTCCAGGCAAGAACACTGGAGTGGGTTGCCATTTCCTTCTCCAATGCATGAAAGTGAAAAGTGAAAGTGAAGTCGCTCAGTCTTGTCTAACTCTTANCCCACCAGGCTCCCCCGTCCCTGGGATTCTCCAGGCAAGAACACTGGAGTGGGTTGCCATTTCCTTCTCCAATGCATGAAAGTGAAAAGTGAAAGTGAAGTCGCTCAGTCTTGTCTAACTCTTAGCTAACCCTTGGACTGCAACCAACCAGGCTCCTCCATCCATGGGATCTTCCAGGCAAGAGTACTGGAGTGGGGTGCCATTGCTTTCTCCGAAGAAAGCTGGGCAGAAGCTTGCTATCAGAGGCAGATATACACGCCACGGCAAGCTGCGGCCAGGACAGGCTAGGTCTTTACTCGGCTTTATTTGGTGGCGTTTCAAGATTTTCATTTTTTTGGCTGTGAGGCTTGTAAGATGTCTGCACCCTGGCCAGGGACTGCACCCTGGCCAGGGCAGTGAAGGCACTGTCCCAGCCATGAGGCCACTAGGAAGTCCCGGCAGTTTTCAGAGAATGGAGCCCGTGAGCGTTAGCTTCTCCTGCATAGGGTTTTCACTTAGAGAAATGAAAAGGCAGACTAACCTCATCCACCTTATACCCCTAACGCTGGCTTCTAAAGAGCTGCCTTCTGTTAGAAGCACATGTTCCCACTGCTAAGGAGGGCTGGGGCGCCCCGTGTGCTCACGGGCGGGTCGGTGCTGTGGCTTAGCGCCCCTTAGACGCGCCCCCTTCCTCCGACTCCAGGTGCCCCAGGGGCTGCGGAAACAATACTATTCAAGTTAAAAATGCAATCTCATGAGTTATGAATTCCTCATATACTCTTGTTTTCCTGTCTTGCCAGGACCTCTGGTAGGTGAACAGTGAACAGGACTGGGTCCCTAGCGACTGAGCCTCTTACAGATCAGAGGTGAGAGTTTGCAGTGTGATCTTGCCAGATGCGGGGCTGAACGGGCGGCACGGGGGGGTTGGCTGGGACCCACCCACCAGGGGGTCCTGTCAACACTTCCTCTCACGCATCAGGCCGGTTACCACCACCGTTCAAAGGAAATCAAGGCTTTGTCCGGGTCTCCGAGCTGGTGATCGTGGGACCCAGACGTGGAAGAGACCCTGGGCCGGCCGCCTCCCGGGGCAGCTCTGGCCCCTACCTCCATCACACCTGCTGTGTGGGGTGCGGATTCATCAGATGGAGACGAGCCTAGTCTTTTACAATGAAAGCCTCAGGGGCCCAGGGGATCCAGACGTAACCCCTCTCTTTTCTCTCTCAAGTTTGCTCAGGTGCATCTTTGTGCCTTGAAACTGGTTCGAAAGACTTTTCCAACAGCCGTTTGTCCCTGAAAGGCTGGTCTGAGCAGGAGAGCCGGCATGCGGTCTTGGACCCCCGTTACTTGGTCGCCCTGAGACGACTCCCTGCAGGGCTCCACGTGGCACCACGGGAGGTCCCCTCCCCAGGCTGTGTCCGGGAGACCCTCCAGTCAGCTGCCACGGACAAAACCTCTCTGGCTTTACTGCAGTGATGCTGGGTGAGGAAGCGACACAAAGGACAGAGACAGTGTCATTAGGTTTTCCCTGGAGAGGGTCTTTAAAGTACGAAATGCCAGGGCACGATGCCTCAGAATCAAGCTCAGCCTGAACCCAGAACTCTGCAGTGGAGGAAATCAAAGGAATGCTTAAAAGTGTGTAGCTGGAAACAGACGGAATGGGATTATCAGGTGGCTCAGGGCTACCGTCTCCCTGCACGTTAGGACTGGAGTAGTTAGTCACCTGAGGCCTGCAGGGAGATGCTCTAAGAGCACGCCCATGCAGGACCTCTTCTGGGGGGTGGGCAGCTGTAACCCTGCACCTCGTCCAGTGACCCTGAGCACCCTGGTGACTTTGTGGTGCAGGAGTGGACAGGCCGCCTC
>SJYG01000505.1:547013-564683 GCA_006410535.1 Litocranius walleri
GACTGGAGAGGAAGAGACACAGAGCAGGGCAGGGGGGGTCAGGGTGGGAGAAGGAGGGGGAGGACGAGGGGGAGGGGAGGACGAGGAGGGAGGGGAGGAGGAGACAAGCTTTCTGCTGGCCTGCGTTAACAGCGGTACGGATTAGCTATTGTGCCTGGGTTCATTTGTTCCTTTCTTCCCCTTTTCTCCCCTCTTTGGTCAAAGATTCAGCAAATTTTGTCAGGGAAAAAGGAAATAAAGAACTGGCTGGCAGTGTCGGAGCTGACGGCACTTGTATTCGGAGTCTGCTGGGGACTGGCTGCGGGGGGAGGAAGGCTGGGTGCAGGCCTCGGGCTGGTCCACCCGTTCATCTGCTGCACCGCGGGGCGCGTCTGCCCCCGTCACCTCCTCCAGCCTCCTTGCAGCCTCCCTTAGCCCCAGTGGAAAGTCGTCCTCTGGACGAGGGTTGTGAGAGTGTTCCGCCGAGACGTGGCTCAGCAGCAGGCAGCGAGAGGAAAGGAAGGCGGCCTTTTGGGGGGCAGCCCGGCATCCCTCGTGCGGTGCCCTGAGCGGGCTGTCCCCCGCCCACGGGCACTCCTGGCGGGACCCGCTGACTTGGCAGGAAGCGTCTCCGTTTCAGGACCAGGGGACCTGCGTGGCCACGGTGTCTCCTCTGTCTCAGCCCTGCCAGCCGGCCGGTAGCCCAGAAGCCTGTCAGTTGTCCTTTCACAGCAAAGAGTCACTGGGTTTGGTGTCAACGTATTTCTCAAAGAGCAGAAAAAGCCTCAGATGGAAAGAGAACCACCCCGCATAGCACTGCTGGGTGGGGACACAGCCATGCTGAGGTACCCGGTGCTCCAGTGACACGCCGGCCGCCGAAGGCTCCTCCCAGGCCCGCCTCAGAGCCAACGCCGACCGGAGCTGCTCCTCGGGGGGGTCAAGGGTATTCTGGTCCACTTCCCGGGGACCCAAACCACTGTGTACTCCTCCTCCCTCAGACACACACAACACACACACCGATGCAAACGTATACACACAGACACAGATAGGTGCATGCACTCACACACACACTCAAAATCACACACACACTCAGACACACTCACGTGCACACCCACACAGATGTGTGTATGCACTTACACTCAGACACATCCTCACACACATTCAGATGTGCAGACACACTGAGACACACACTCAGATGCACACACACTCAGATGGGTGCACACACTCAGAAATGCACACCCAGACACATGCATAGGCACACACTCAGATGGGTGCACACACTCAGAAATGCACACCCAGACACATGCACAGGCACACACTCAGATGGGTGCGTGCACTCACACGCACACTCGTGCAGATGCATACACAGACACACACACGAGTGCATGCACTCACACGCACACTCAGGCACACACAGAACACATGCAGACTTGTGCACGCACACACACGCACACAGACACACACTCACATACACTCACACAGGTGCATACACAGACACCCCCCCAGGCACATGCACACCCAGGTGCACACCCAGATGGGTGCATGCACTCAGACACACACACTTAGAGCCCACCCAGACTAGTGCACGCACACACACGCATGTGCACACTCTTGACGGAATGGGCGGACTTGGTGTTCGGTCTTTGGAGACCTAGTTCTTCTTTACTCCAGACAGAGGGAACAGTCTGTGGGACGTTCTGGAAGTCAGAGCACACTTCTTCACTGCCGCAGGTGGGTGCGGAGTCCACCCTCGGAGGGAGCTCTCTTCCAGGGGCTCTCTTCCAGGCTGGGTGTAACCTCAAGGACACGAGCCACTGAACTTCCACCCAAAGGCCACTCCTTTGATTCCAGGTTCTGTCCCACCCACCAGTGGCCCCAAGTGCTGGGCACAGGTTCCACATGTCTGCAAAGGGTGTTGGGCTGAGACCCCACCACACAACACACACACCATCTCAAGGTGCTCATGTAGTGGCCCCGGGAGGTTTGACACAAAATAAGCTATTATCCTCCGTTTCCTTAAGAAGCACCAGTTAGACATGTTATTAAGCAATTAGGAAGCTGAGCTCCTATATTTAACAGCGTTTACTTTCGAGGCAGCGGACACATGTTAAGCCAGGGTGAAGTTGTACTTGCCTGCAGTGGACAATTATTGGACAAGAACGGCCCCTGTAGCACTTGTTTACTTTTCTGAAATAAAGAGAGACACAGAAGTTATGATGATGTGCTAGGCTTCGTAGCAGTCACCAAACAGCCCGCAGCCAAAGCAAACAGACTGTCTTGTGGACAGTGTTCTCTAATGGCCTGTTTTGACAAAGAAAATCAAAATTACACACACATTTTCCAAGGTTTATTTTTCTTTCCAATATTACATTATTAGGCAGAGCTTTGGAAACAGTTCTTACATTTGTGCAGTTTGCTTTCTCCCTTAATAAGTATGGACTCTGGCCTGGTCGGGGTCGGGGGTCGCCGGTCCATCGGCTTGACCCCTCCTCCCCCGCCCCTCCCCTTCCCTCCTGTTGCTCTATCCATTTGACTTTTGTTGTGGCCTGTCTAGACTCTGCACTGAAATTTTTGAGTTTAGCAATTTACACACTGAGTTTCTTACAGTCTAGACATCATACTAGAATGTACTATTACCGTGACATCTCAAAACAGCATCTTAAAGACTTTTCTTGATTTGTCAGTTTTGTAAGGACATCTAAATTTTGGAGAAACCTCAACTATGTCCAAGACAAATTTTTTCACTTTTATAAACCTGATTTTATGTAAAACAACTCTGTTGTGCAGATTTTAGATCAGAGTTTATGCAAATTAACAAGAAGCATAGATTAGGATTTTGTACCCAAGTCCTAAATCAAAACAGAGCACAGTTTAATATTCACTGTGTAAGCTTGAAATTTCTTATAATTCAATGAAAGACAAAAACATGTTTACAAAGTACATCCAAGTTCTTAGGAAAATCTTCCTAAATGAAGAAAAGTAAACACAGAGCTTTGGTTAACTGGAAGCAAAAGTGTGTGAGTGGGTGTGTGAGGCGGGCTCTGAGTGTGAATTTGCACAATTTAAGACGGAAAATAAAATTTTGAAAAGGATGACGGTGGAGAAAAACCTCTTACTGCATACCGGAAATGGGAAAATGTCACATTTCTCTGCTAAGGCTTGTCTGCTCAGCACGGAGATAGCTGAACGTGGACATCAGTCAGCGGGTCCTTTTGCCATGAAAGCCTGGGAGGGTGTGGGGCTGGGAGGAAGCCCAGGGTGGCATCTGACAGAGGAGCTGAGGGGTATTCCAGCGTCACGTACAATGACGCTAATGCCCAGACATCGGAGCTGGGCTGAGCTCCCACTTATGCTGTGGACTGAACAGAAGAGGTGCCTCTAAGGGAGGCTCCACCCTCCTGACCAGCAGGAGGGCTGGTGGGCCTGGCCGTGCAGTCTCAGTAAGACGGGCCTGGAGGTGGCCACGCCTGGGCCCAGCCCTCCACCTGGGGGTGAGGACCTGGGCCCACAGGCTGCTCCCTGAGGCTGTGTCATCGCCGCTGCTGCAGCGGTTCCCTGCTCGGGTGGGCAGCTGGGCCAAGGCTTGGGGCAGAGGGAATGCGGATGGCTCAGAGCTGAAGGCGCCCAGGCGTGGGGTCCCCAGAAAGTGCTCTGCCCTCTGAGGATGAAAGGGACTAGAAAACAGACCCACCTGCTCCTCCTTCTAAACCTCCCTTTCCCGACTCAGGTTGTCAAGGCAACGGGAGCTTCAGCTCTGACAAAACAGATGCCAGACCCCGAGGACGTGCCTCAAGTGTGAGCGGCAGGGAGCCCGCCAGCCCCATACAGGTCGTGTGTGTGCGTGTGCACAGGTGTAATGCACGCACTGTGTGTGTGTGCAGAGCTGGGAGCTGGGGCAGCTTGCTGCTATAGTCCTGGTGCCTTCAGAGGCAAGTCATCCTGGACGCTTCTCAGTGTCCACCTCGGCTTGGCCCCTCCAGTTTTATTTCCTGCGTGAAGGTCCTGCCTGTTTCTAAAGCCTAAACCCAACTTTTGGTCAGTCACCCAGTTTTGCTCATTTTTTTTTTTCTGATGGGACCAAGCACAGATGGGTCCATTAAAAAAGAAAGAAACGTAACAAGCAGACAGTCTTCTTTAAACTCTGCTGGTTTGGCCAAGAATCACATACAGCGTCAGCAGACCAGTGGGGCTTCCTGTACGGCTGGTCAGGCCGCCCTTTGGCAGAACGCGGTGAGCATCACCTCCCTGGCTGAGAATTGTCGCTGAGACGCAGGTTCCTGGCTGCACTGGCTTCCCCGTGCCTGCGGTCCTGGCCTGTCCTGTGGCACCTGTCTAAAGTGTCATGCTTGCATGCGTGTTGTGACTGGCTGCCTAGTGGGGGGGCCCCCAGGGAGGTCTCACTGCAATTTGACATTCATGCCAGCCCTGCCCTGTGCTAACCCTACTTGTTGACAGCCGTGAGCAACCGAGGAGGTGAGCAGTGAGGTCCGGGGTGCTGCTGCAGTGGAGAAGTTTATCACAGAGAACCAGGCGCTTGTGTTATTACCACAGAGAGCATCACAAAGGGCAAAGCAGAAGCAGCACAGAGTCCACACAGCGTCCATCTGGTCGACCCGAGACAGCGCCGCGGGTTATTCACGGAGAGGAGCAACGCACGGCTGTCTGGGTTACTTTACTGGAACAAATCGTCAGTCAGCAAGAGGCCAAACACTGAGAAAAGTGGCTACCGCGCAGACTGCAACAGGAGGAATTCGCTGAGAGAGAACAGTTAGTGACGCAAACCGACCCGTGGGTCACCACGCGAGAGGGAACCGCCATGCAGCCACCAGCAAGCAAAGGCCAGAGGGCGTGAGAGGCTCAGAAAGGGGGCTTCCCACACTGTCCCTGCAGTACAGTCACAGTTTCCAATGATCACTTTTGTGACTATGCAACTGGGCTCATATTACTAGCTGCAACATCACAAAAATGACACTGGCCACCGCTAATTAGCTGGCAAAGTCAGGGTTGTCCGTTTTTACAGAGAGCAGCGTTAGTGAATGTCAGTGCACACAGCCACGAGAGAGACAGAGACAGAGAGAGTTCTTCTAGAGCAAAGCCCTCGCGTGAGATGCTAATTATCTCTTAGCGAAGCACTTTCTCTTTAAAGTGTAAATGTGCTCCCTCTGGGAGCCAGAAATATTTAATTACACATCTCGGTCTCCGACGAACGCGCTCGGCCAGAGACGGAATGAGCTGGGTCTGTTGCTCAGAGGGGGCCACACGGCCCGCTGCCCTGCAGTGACCAGCATCTTCCCAGCCGTCTCCTCTGCCGGACAGAGAGTCCCAGAGCAGCGACCGCCTATGAGCGCCACGTGCCCTGAGGATGTGATGGGACCAGGGCCTGGGGCCACGTGAGCAGCCCCGACCGACCTTGAGGGCAGGCCAGCATTCTCCAGCGAGATAGGCCCGCGGGCCCGTACGCATCTCATTTCCGGAAAACTTCTCGGGCCCTGTCTCCTGGGACTCTGGAGAGAGGGAAGTGGGGGAGTCCGATCTGTCTTCCTGACGGACTGCACGCACAGAGGGTGGGCTGTGGATGGTCCGATTCCACACCCGGGTGTGGAGCTAGAGACACGCCCACACGCACGTGTGAGCAAGCACACCGGTCGGAGCTCAGGGGTGGCCGTCTCTGCAACTGCACCTGTGCTGCCAGCACTGACTGCTTTTTGAAGAATTCTATCAGGAAATGCGCTCGAAGCAAGGTTTTTAGAAATAAATCTGTATTAAGAAAATGTAGAAAATGACCAGGCAATTGGCATGGGTTGGGGGCGGGGAGCACGTCTGGGTGTGTGCCACGTGCCCCCTGCCTCCCTGGGGACGGACTGAGGGTGACGGGTGTGATGCCAAGCAAGTGTCTCTCTGGGAGCTGTATCACGTGCTATTTGATACAAAGGGTTATCCAATAAAAAAAGGAAAACAAACCCTGTTTTGTTTTTCCAAAGTGGACTAAAAGGAAGAGAAGTAGTATCAAATAACCCTCAGAATCTGTGCCCCAAGTTCCAGAAACCCAGCTTCACGCTCGAAACCCCACCTTGATGACAAGAGTAGTTGCCATTTTGACTTCCCAGGAGCTACGTGTCTGTGAACTGTTCAGACACAAGTCAGCTTCTGATCACGTGCAATTCAAGTGCGTTAACGCGTGTTTTGCCTTGACTCTCCAATTCCTTGTTTTGAAGATTTACTGGAAGCCTACTTCCAATCAGTTACAGGTAAGGGGGGTTCCAGGGAGTGTAGAGCATGGTTCTGGGTAGCCCTCAGCATCTTCATTTTCTTTCTAGATGTTTAAAACAGTTTCGAGACTGCACCACAGATACAGGGTTATGCGTGACCCCAAGCCAGGCGTTTATCCAGGGTCATCCATTAGCTAGTCATCTGGGCCTCATTCTCACCACCATCTCTAAGCTGCCGAGTAGCCAAAACTCTGGGCTGTATTCATCCATACTTTGTGAAATACGAACTCCAGGAATTCCCCCCGCGTGAAGAATCTTATTGATAACCATGACTACATTTCCACAATTCTAAGATACCCAGCCCCCCTAGCATCTAACACCTCTAAAGCTACAGACACCTTACAACCAACATGTGAGTTACCACAATCTCCCAACATGTGAGTTACCACAATCTCCCTCCTCTCCACTGCAGATAACACGGATGTACCTGTGACATACAAGCATAAGACAGACGGCACGTCTTACAGCAAACAGCCCCTCGGACGCAGACGTCCCCTCTCTCTGGGCGCGACCTGAGTGCGCTACCCCGCTGGCGGGCCGCGGGTCTTACCTGCGGAAATCCAGGAGGGACCTGGTGGAGGAAGGCACCCCCTGGTCATACCAGCTCAGGAAGTGGAACTGAGTCACCGTGCGGGTCTCGTTCGTCTGCAGGTTCTTCAGGTAGAAGCTCCTCACGAGGAAATCCTCGCACCAGATGTGCTCAGAGACCAGATGCACCTGGGTGAGGGGGAGCGGACAGGGCGGGGGCGGCAGAGAGCGCGTCGGCTGGGGGCCCGGCTCCCCGAGCACGGAGCCACTTTGTGGGGAGGGGGCTGGGGACCCTGAGGGCAGACTGCACACGGCAGGCGGGGGGCCTGTTCAGCCTTCCACGTTCAACACAGTTTACGCAAAAGGTCACTTTGTACTTTTTTTTCTACATGTCACTCAGGGGCAAAGTAGTCAAATTATTGGGAAAAAATGCGTTACAATCGAAAACGAGTGCACTTTCTGTCTTTTCCAAGCCATATCAACCTCCAAGAAAAATCACCAGAAAAAGATTATACTTTCGGACAAAAACTCAAACGGGGCTCTATTTTCACTGGTCTTTCATAAAAGAGGCTCCACCCAGTTGCAGAAAGACGAAACCGAAAGGTTTATATAGACGCTGCCAGGCCCTGAGCGCTGGGAGCCCAGGGCGGGGACCCCAAAACCATGATCAGCTTAGAGGGGAACATCCGGGCGTCTGAGGTAAGCCCTCCTGAGGGACTCTGGTGTTCTGCCGGATTTTAGTGGGAAGCGAAGTCAAAGGGCACACTCTGGCATTGGTCTAACTGCCCACGGTTATTTACTCCCTTCTTGATGTGGGCAAAAAGCCAGCTGAGGAAACGAGCTGGCCAGCAGGGGACCCGCGAACCAAAAGGATGTGGGCGCTGCGGACACAGGGCCCGGGAAGCAGCGGGAGCCGGGGCAGGCAGGCCGCGAAGGACCAGGGTCTACAGGGGCTGCTTCCTGAAAACAGGCCCCCGTGAGTCCTTTCTTGGGAGCTTTCTCTCTGAATTTGGATTCATGGAATTTAAAAATGGAAACCACAGCCTTCCTGGCAGAGTTCCCACAGCACGGCTGTCTGCAGGGTCTGCTGACCTCAAATCTCAAACCCCCTGCGGCTTCCAGGGATGGCAGCCCGGTGTCAGCCCAGGACAGGCCCGCCCACAGCTGCCACGGCCCCCTGCCCACGGCCCGGCGGGTGCCCTGGGAAGTACCTCGTAGATGTGGTAAAGGTTGGAGCCCTCGTCGGGCCAGTAGTGGTAGCACTGCCGGACGCCGTTCTCCGAGAGGGGGGTCAGCATGACGATGACCACGCAGCCGCTCTCCCACACCATCTGCGGACCAAGAGGTGGGTGAGGTGCCGAGCCCCACCACGCACGGGGTCAGCACCCCAGATGCACGGTGCATGCGGCCCCTTCCCCGGGAAACTGGTTCCTTAGGCGGTGAGCTCTGCCTTTGCAGCTGAGTACACGGGCCCACAGTCTGCCCGTTCCAAGAGACGTTGCAAACAGGGTGTAGTAAGCCCGTTCCACGCCTTAACACCCCCTGGGTTCCCTGCTCCGCTCAGCCACGGGTCCTCCCTGCTGGGCTCTGACGTGCCACAAAGAGGCCACTGGCCATCGGGTGCTGGGCCCCCGGTGGGCAGCTGCCGGCTCAGACATGCCGCTGTCCTGAGGGGCGTGGGGGGAAGTCATGGGCACGTTTGTGTGCCCGTCAGCACCGTGGGACCAGAGAAGCAGTCTGCTTTGTGGAGCTGCCATCCTACCCGAAGCCGACTCTGGAAGATTCCTGCCCACGTGTGTTACAGAGAGTGCATGCCCATTTCTACCAAAATACAGCAGCTCTGCCCAAAGGAGAGGGCATCCTGAACTGACGGCCATCCACCGCAGCCCCTACACTGGCTCCGGGATGCGCAAGCAAACGGACCCACATTTGAACACCAGACCCGTGAGGACACACAGGCCCTCGGACTCGACTCCTTTTCAGACACGTGCCACAGCTGGCGGCCGTGGACTTGGAGCTCAGTTGCTCAACTCACTGATTCTAAGGGATCCCCGGGCAGCCTGAGGACCTGCTGGCACGTTAGGTGCAGGGACAAGGTCTCCGTGTTCCCTGCGCTGGGTTACGCTGACTTCTCAGAAGTCTTTACAAACAGCTGCATCCAGATGTGAAGCTGGCCTCAGAGCTTCCATTTCATCAAAGCATCGATTTAACAGTCTGATTAAGAACTTGTAGTTTATAAAATCCTCATAACTCAGATGTAAAATGCTTTCTCTTCATGTTCTTGGTACTGAGTTCCCCTTTAAATTATATTCTGAAAATCAGATGTGTACACGACGCTGTCTCTTTTTAATACTGGTTCACCCCCACCCCTGTGATAGAAACAGCTAAGGTTCTGAAGGCCCCTCATGGTGTATCATCTCTGGTGGAATTTAATGGGACTTGCTGCAATGTTTACAAAAAAGCCCACGCAAATATGAATTACACTCAAGCCCACACGCTTCCCTCTTCTTCAGTGCAGATCCAACAATTCAAGGCAGACGCCCTGCTCTAAGCTTTGCCGGCTCCCAGACTGGCCCTAATCGGTCCTTCTCGCACGCCGTGGTTTAATGTGCCTGGAGAAGGTACAGAAGCTCATTGAAGCCATTAGGAAAATGAGGAGAAACACAGGTTTTATGAGTGTAATAAAAATACAATGATCTGGGCCATAAACTAATCACCGAGGCTCTGCTGTGCCCCCGAGTGTGGAATCAGGAAGCCCTCCCTGCCGAGGTTCCTTCCGTCTGGGGACGCTGGGGCCTCTCTGAAGGTGTGGTTGAGACTGAATCCAAATGAAACAATTTAGACCAACAACTCCGAAAGCACCCCAGGGGATAATACTTCTTTTTAGGTCACTGTGTGGAGGCAGAGAGGGACTGACTAAATCGAAGCTGTCTCACACGCTCGGGCACCCACTCCCTGCCTACCTCCCACCGTGGTGCCCTGCTCGCATGGCTGGACTTCAGGGCACACCAGGGAATCCACGGTGGGTTTTGGAGGGAATCTGGTGAAAGTCCCGGTCAGGTAGGGTCCGTTTCTGGACGGGAGATTGCACTCTTTCTAGATCAGTTTCACAGGGTCGTGCCGGGCAAGAGAAAGGCACAACTTCTATGCCCAGTCTTTGAGATACATCCAGCGCTCTCTTCAAGGAAGCAGGCAGCAGCCTGGAGTCCTCCCTGATCCTGCTGTGGTCCCCTGAAGCAGCAGCTTTGCTGAGCCGAAGAGCGGATGGTTGATACCAGAAACAGCACTTTCCACACTTCCCGTCTGGTGAGGGCTCAGACAGCACAGCATCGTCTCCCGAAGCATGCGGCACGCTTACTGGGGACCTAACACAGGTCAGGACACCCCAGGCCACGGCGGGGGAGAGGAGTCGGTGTAACAGCTTTTACCAGCAAAAAGTGGGTTCCTTCTCCCAAACAGGAGGCAGGCGCTGCGGTAGGCTGAAACATGATCTTGGGCGGGGATCCCAAGGACAGGTCCCAGTGCTGTGCTTGGAGAACAACCAGAAATGCCCCCTTCTCCTGAGTCTCCTCAGACGCACGGCACCGACTGTGGAAGGCCACCCTGAACGCATGCTGTCACCTGGCACGCAGTGGCAGGGACCGACGGGGCCCCAGTGGCGAGTCACTGCTTCACCCGCGGGCAAGTCATGGGAGTCGGGGTGGCTGCTCAGGGGTCCTGGGCTGCGCTCAGATGCTCAGTCGTGTTTGACTGTGTGTGACTCCATGGACTGTAGCCCACCAGGCCCCTCTGTCCATGGGATTCTCCAGGCAAGATTACCGGAGTGGGCTGCCATTCCCTTCCCAACCAGGGACTGAACCCATATCTCTTACGTCTCCTGCGCTGGCAGGCAGATTCTTAACCAGTAGCACCGCCTCAGGGGTCCTGGGCTGTCATAAAACACACCGGCGACAGCCCACACCCCCAGCCCCTCTGTGGCACTCAGAGGCCACCCAGGGAAGGGGCACGTGACGATAACACAGCTGACACAACCGAGCACGGGAGCCCACTCACAGCCATCAGACCTGGGCGCGCAGAAAGGCCAACCTGCAGCAGTTCAGACCTCGGGCAGGCGTGTTGCGGAACACACACTTTGGCGGCTGTTTCATCCAAATGAGTAAGCTTCCCAGGAGGATCAGCGGTAAAGAGTCTGCCTGCAGTGCGGAGAAGCAGGACAGGTGGGTTCAATCTCTGGGTCGGGAAGGTCCCCTGGAAGAGGAAATGGTGACCCACTCCGGTACTCTGGCCTGGAGACGCCCATGGACAGAGGGGCCTGGTGAGCCACAGTCCATGGGGTCACAGAGCAACTAAACAGTAACAGCAAGTTTGCCAACTGTTGGTTAAAGAAGAAGTGCTGTGCTGCTCTTGGCTATGGGCTGGACTTTGTCCCTGAAATGACACGCTGACATCTTAACCCCTGCCACCGATGACTGTGGCCTGATTTGCAAAGAGGGTCTCTGCAGATGTCACCGGGATAAGAAGACGAGGTTCTGATGCATCAGGGTGGGGCCTAATTGAGCACAAAGGAGGGAGACGCCAGGTGGGGCAAGGATGGCGCTGCAGAGACGCTGCCGGAACACACGGGCCCTGCAAGCAGGACGGAGCCGCGTCTCGGTACTTCGGGGCCGGGAGGACAGCCCTGCCGGCACCGGGCTGGACTCGGCCTCTGGAATTGAGAGGGAGCATGCTTCTGCAGCGCTCAGCTGCTCCGTTGATGGAAATCTGTCACAGCGGCGCAGGAAATGGACACACTCACTGAGGCCCAGCCTCTACGCCAGCCCCCGAGTTGTCCACAGGAGTTGGGGCATGTCCCTTTGAACCTTCTTTTATTCATCAAATTACACCAGATGGAAGGAAACTGTAGATTCTCTTCACCCGAAGTCTTTCTTGAGTACCAAGTGTTTAGCAAAAGAAGAAACTCCTTCGGAGTGCACAAGGCCTGATTAAAGGCAGGCAGTCGGCGCGGACAGGTCGAGCCCGGGGCCGCGGGCTCTGCGGGGAGCTCCGGTCCCTCCGGGACACACGTCGCCCCCTTCCCTGCACGTCCTGTGAAGCCCTCTGCCTGGTTCTGCTCTCGCCTGTGCGGGCTCGGCTTTTTCCCACCCGACTGTCAGCTCCTTGAAGACGGCAGCCCGTCTGGCTGCCAGCTCTACCTCCAAGGCATCTGGCGCCAGGCTTTATTATAGTTGATGCTTAGTTGAAAACAATACATATTTTAAAAAGAGACCATTTGACTGCCTCTCTGAAAAGAGAACTCAAAGAAAACGCTATCAAAGGCTCGCCTGGCAGAGTCCTCCTAGGACCTGTTCGGTGCAGACACGTGCCTCTTGAAAGCCCATGTGCTGTTCGCGTGCCCGCTGCAGCAGCCGCTAGGTGAAGTGGAGACGGCTTTTCTCCAGAGCAGGCCAAGTGTGCCCCTCCATCCCTGACGCACGATTCATTTCCGCTGCCAACTTCTTTTCATAGGTGGAGGAGAGATCAGCTTAAGCCTGGCAGTGAGGATGCTGACAAAGAGGTCTGAGAACACATTTTATGTCAATCAGCTGGAACCACGCACTCTGAAATCGATTAAAGAAGAGAAAACAGCAGTGTCTGAGCACCTTCTGCAGAGCAGACCCCCAGTCCCTTTCTCACCCTGTGCAGAGGACGGTCGTAAGAAGTGTGCCCTGAAGTCTTCCCAGCCTCTGGTCTGTTTCAGCCACAAAGTCACTGTCCCTGAGTCAAGCTGTGAGTGAGGCAGGTGGCGATCTGGCTGAACGTGAACGAAAGTGATGAAGTCTTCATTATGTCTTCATGCAGGACTCATAACACAAACCCACCTGGTTTGTTTCTCTGTAAACAAAGCCGTCAGCATGGGCCTGCTTCACAGATAAAACCCTGAAGTAATAGGAGCAAAGCCAATACTTAATCCTGACCCCCAGGAAGGGCTGAGCAGGGAGGAAGGAGTCTCACAGACATTAAGATCAGACCCAGGGCTTCCCTGGTGGTCCACTGGTTGACAGTTGGCCTGCCAACCTAGGGGACACAGGTTCAGTCCCTGGTCCAGAGGATCCCACATGCCACGGGGCCACTCAGCGCGAGCACCACAGCTACTGAGCCTGCGCTCTGCAATGAGGTAGGCGCCACAGTGACAAGCCTGTGCCCCCACACTAGAGGGTAGTCCTTGTTTGTCACAACCAGAGAAAGCCTGAGTGAGGCAATGAAGACCCGGAGCATCCAGAAATAAAGAAGCAAATAAATAGATCGTAAAAAAAATCTGACCTGAGCTCAAGTCAGTCCCGATGCTGATAAACTGTAGCAGGCCCCTCTGGGTGCTTTCCCACCAGCAGTGTGTGTGCCCAGGCAGGAAGAAGAACCATCTACATAGAAACACGTGCCCGTTCACTGGACTCCAGCAAGCGTCCTTTTGCAAAGACAGAACGGCCTGCTTCTCTTTGAGCAGAGGCGAGGCGGCTCGTGTGTGCCACTCAAGCATTTTCACAGCGAGGCCACTCGCAAACCAAGCTGCTCGTTCACCTGAACTTCACGCGGCTGCCGCAGAGGTTTCTGTCAGGGACTCGATTGCGTGGAAAGTCGCCTGAGCCCGGGCGTGTTGCACGTAGAAGCACTTACAGCCCCTGGGCTGTGTTCACGTTTCACATTTAATACACGCGTTGGCTTCTTAGGTAAAAGTGCCCTGTCATCGTTTCAAAACCAGGACCTGGTGTAGACGCATCAGATGCACTTGTGAGAAGGAGGAGAAAAAAGAAGAGAAAGTCAAAGAAAGAACGAAAGGAAGAAGAAAAGGAAGACGGGTGAGGGAGCTGATATCACACGGGAAAGCGGGTGTTTTCGGCTGAGGGCCATAAAAATCAAGGCCCAGGCTGTGTTTTTCACGCGAGTCTGAGCTCTGACCCACGTGCCTGGTGGGAGGACACACGCATAGGCAGGTGCCAGGCACGCCACGCTCGGCCACACAGGGCACGGTTCCCAAATCCCACCTTGATGTAAGATGATCTGACAGAAGTTCCCTTTTCTCTGTAAAGATTTGTGAATTCGTGTGCAGAAAATTCAATCAGAATAAATGTTTGAAGAAAAACATCCTGGAAAATCTAGGGCCTGTGGTTAAAATGCTTCTGATGTTAAAACACAGAAACAAAAGATCAGGTTTTTCTCAGGAAACTCACTGTCCTCAATTCCTGTAGTCCTTTAATTTAATCAGGTAATCCTGCTTATGTAACTTATATGCAGAGTTCATCATTCGAAATGCCAGGTTGGATGAAGCACAAGCTGGAATCAAGACTGCTGGGAGAAATAGCAGTAAGCTCAGATATGGAGATGACACCACCCTTATGGCAGAAAGTGAAGAAGAACTAAACAGCCTCTTGATGAAAGTGAAAGAGAAGAGTGAAAAAGTTGGCTTAAAGCTCAACATTCAGAAAATGAAGATTGTGGCATCCAGTCCCATCACTCCATGGAGAAACAGTGGAAACAGTGTCAGACTTTCTTCTCCTGGGCTCCAAAATCACTTCAGATGATGACTACAGCCATGAAATTAAAAGATGCTTGCTCCTTGGAAGAAAGCTATGACCAACCTAAATAGCATATTAAAAAGCAGAGACATTACTTTGCTGACAAAATTCTGTATAGCTATGTTTTTGTGTATGGATGTGAGACCTGGACCATAAAGAAGGCTGGGACCCAAAAAATCGATGCTTTCAAGCTGCATTGCTGGAGAAGACTCTTGAGAGTCCCTTGGACTACAAGGAGATCCAACCAGTCAATCCTAAAGGAAATCAGTCCTGAATATTCACTGGACAGACTGAGGTTAAAGCTGAAGCTCCAGTACTTTGGCCACCTGATGCAAAGAGCTGACTAGTTGGAAAAGACCCTGATGCTGGGAAAGATTGAAGGCAGGAGGAGAAGGAGACGACAGAGGATGAGATGGTTGGATGGCATCACCTACTCAATGGACATGAGTTTGGACAAACCCTGGGAGATGGTGAAGGACAGGGAAGCCAGGCGTGCTGCAGTCCATGGGGTTGCAAAGAGCGGACAAGACTGAGCAACTGGACAGCCAATTAGATAATGTGCTCTAGAATCAATCAGCCTGTAAGTAAACAGGGCCCCTGAGTCCATTGCTCCATCCACAGCCTCTTAATTTTCCAGAACCGGTGCCTCTGCAAGCCCTCCTCTTGCATCACTCGTTGCCCAGGGCTTGTGTGGGATGAACAGAGGAAATGACAGTGTGGGCATCATGGCGGACAGGGACTGGGGACCTCCTCCTACTCTGCGTCCCACCTCTTAGGACCACCAGAAGCCACGAGCCCTGACGTGACGTGGTCTCTGAGCCAGTGGGTATGATTTGACCGGGCATCCTGCAGACAGAGGGTGCTGGGTGTCTGCAAGGGTCACCTCTGGCTGCGCCAGGCTTGGCTCCTGGGGGCTTGGTGGTACTCGCTATAAAGGGGTCACCCTTAGCTGACCTGCCGGAGGTGGGGGTGGGGGCTGCCGCCTTCCGGCTCCCTGTCTGCTGGACCCACCACCGCCTGGGTCCACTGGTCAGTCGTGGAGTTGATCACTGCCATTTTCATTGTAAGTCCCTAGAGGAAAACGCTTAGGTTCTTTGGACCTCCCACAGCCCTCCAGTCGGGTCTCTCCTTGTCCATCCTAAGAGCGGTGACTGATGGGTGCTGAGGCGCTAAAGTTCTTTAGTTAAACCAAGCCCCACTGCTTGGAAAAGAAAGTACACTTCCCCAGTGAAGACTTCTAGTAGAATATACTTGCAGAAAGTGGGAAGCAGAAAGCAATAGGTGGACTTTTTTCTTGGTAAAATGTTAGTAAGTGTCTGTACTAATTGGGCACCAGCTGAATTCCCGCTGCCTTCAGCGCCTGTACCTGGGGGTCGAGGCCCAGCTCCCCAGCCTCTGATTGCATCATCTGAAAGTCACCAAAAAGTCTGTCAAGCAGGGAGGTCGAGGCTGGAAATTCTAGAGTGTCTTCCCTGCCCCTCAGCTCCTGGTGAGCAGGGCCGGCCACCAGTCCCAGCCCCGACAGGCCCCGGGCTGAGCTCAGGCACCGATCGGCCGACTTCAGGGTCCACATGCGTGGACAGTGCTCATGCGCCTGAACCAGCTGACCGCGCTGCGGTCCAAAAATACAGGGGGGACAGCAGACAGGGCTGCTTGGGCAGTGGCGAGGGGGCTGGTGGACTGGGGTCTGAGCAGCTCTAGGATGGGTGGGTGGTGCCCAACCGGGTGGCTCAGCACCGGCAGCCTGTGCCCGGATGGGTGGGTGATGCCCAACTGGGCAGCTCAGCACCGGCAGCCTGTGCCTGGGACTCGTCCTCCCTGCTCACAGCCCCGAGGCGCTGTTCTCTGAGAAAGCTGCCCCCAGAACCCCAGCTGCCTGGTGCTCACATGTCAGCCTGGCCCCCGGCGGGTGACAGACCTGCCCCCCTCCCCGTGCAGAAACCACGGCCCCCTGAGAAGTCCTCACCCGGATCTAGCCTGACTCTAGCCTTGCACACGTGCACACACGCACAGCTGGAGGGTGTGGTACACGCCCTCTGTGCCTGGAGAGGACGCACCCTGAGGTTCTCACAGCAGGGCCTGGCCCTGAGCACAGTGTCCCCACCGCCAATGGCCTCTCTCCTCTACAGAGACTCATCTGCCCACTCACAGCCCCCTCACTTCACAGCCTGTGGGGCAGCAAGAAGCGCTGTGGACCACAGGGTGGAATCTGATCACAGGGTCTGGTCTGATCAAGGGATCAAGTCTGATCTCGGGGGTGGGGTCTGATCTCGGGGCTGGGGTCTGACTTTGGGCATCGGCTTTGATCATGGGAGCTGGGCCTGACCTCAGGGGCTGGGTCTTGGGGGTCAGGCCTGATCACAGAGGTTGGGTCTGATCACGGGGGTTGGGTCTGATCTCAAGATTTGTCTGATCATAGGGTCAGGCCTGATCACGGGGGTTGAGTCTGATCTCGGGGGTTTGGTCCGAGAACGGGGTCGGGTCTGACGCCCATGCAGCTGCTGTGGGGATCGGGGGGGTCGTGTGGAGCCCTGGGCCTCAGAGCTCTTCTGGATCGGGATCCTGACTTTCTTTTATTCTAGTAAAGTATACGTAACGGAAAAATACCTTCTTGATGGGTTTTGAGTATACAGTTCAAGGGCATTCAGGACATTCACCACCAGCACCCCCAGAACCCTCCCATCTCCCCAGACTGAGACTCTGTACCATCAAACACCAACTCCCTGACACCCGACCACTAGCCACCTCCCGTCTTGCAGGACTGCCTCTGGGGAATCACACACTCGTGATACCTTCACCCCAGGTCGCCAGGTGAGGTCACGTCCCCCCGTGCTTGCCCAGGGTCCAGCATACAGTAAGTGCTCAATAACTGCTGCCTCCCCTTCGTGGACTTGGATGCTGGCCGATTTCTCTCAGAGCAGGCACTTTAGGCGCCCAGGAATACCTGGGCTGTCCTCACAGGTCAGAACACATTTCTACAGGAAGCTTGTGGGTCTTACGTACATTTGGTTTTGGAATCAAATTCTTAGAACATGAGGTATGAATTCAGAGAAAGAATTCTAACCGCTGGAGGACGACTGGCACTGTGTCCTGGCAGAGTCCGAGTGGGGGCAGGGTAGGGAGGGAAGGGCCTGGCTGGGGCGGGAGACCCCGCCTTGAGGTGGCTGCAGTGTGGGCTGTCACTGGTCACACCCACGATATAATGTTCTGGAAGCGCCATGCTTGTGTGAAGAGAGCCTTCCCCAGCCCCTCCTCTGGGTGTCGCCCCTCATCCTGGGCCTGCGGGGCCCACCTTGTGTGCCCCCTGCTGATGGCCCCGGTGTCTCTGCTTTGCCGGCCTCCTC
>SJYG01000505.1:565127-587372 GCA_006410535.1 Litocranius walleri
CTGTCTGTCTCCAGTCTCCTCCAGTCTCCTAGTCATGGTGGTGCCACACTGGGGCTCTGTGTCTGTTTTCCTCCTTGGCATCGTATTGGGTGGAATAATGTCCCCCAGATCCACGTCCATGGAGACTGTGAATGTGGCCTCGTTTGGAAGCCGGTGGAGGAATACCCCACTGTGCTCCCCTCCCGGCCTGGGCTCTGTGCTGTCCACACCACCCACTCAGCAGGGCCTCTCCTGCAAGACCTCTCACCGAAGACCAGGGCCTCTCACTGCGGACAAACCCCGTGAGATCCTCCGGGGAAGGGCTCAGGGCAGCACCCCAGAGCTCAAATGAAAGGAGTATTTCTTCAGTATTTTCTGTTACGGGTGCTGAGTTCCTGTGTCCAACCTGTCAAAGGCCATGTGTGCTGTGCTTAGTTGCTCAGTCACATCCAACAATTTGCAACGCACTGGACTGTAGCCCATCAGGCTCCCCCATCCCTGAGATTCTCCAGATGAGAGTGCTGGAGTGGGTGCCATTGCCTTCTCCAGTGCATGAAAGTGAAAAGTGAAAGTGAAGTCACTCAGTCGTGTCCGACTCCTGGCGACCCCATGGACTGCAGCCCCCCAGGCCCCTCTGTCCCTGGGATTCTCCAGGCGAGAGTGCTGGAGTGGCTGCCATTGCTTTCTCTGCTGAACTATTGGGGAAGCCATGAATCCAGGCATGAACTCTCACTCAGAGCGTATTGTGTTTCCAACAGAAAACTTCTTATGCTTCAAAGCAGGTTTTATTCTTAAAGGAACTTCCACTTCACCGTGGATTTTGAGAGGCTCTGTCTTCTGCAAGAAGTTTAAAGGCAGGCGTTCTCCTCCACGCACTTTTTGTAGAGCCCACGGCAGTGAACTGAGCCTGGAGTTTTGAGCCTGTGACCTTGGGTGGTTAATAAGGAGCCGTGCTTGCTAGATGCCATTTCTAGAATATACGCTCTACAGGCCAGTCCAGCCCGTGTGACTAAGAAGCAGATGCTAAGACACCCTCTGTCCGAGGCCAGCGCCCCTCCATTGTGTTCTTCCTGCAACCAGACCCGGAGGCTTGGTGTGGAGACCGCGCCTCTGGCTCAGGGCACTTGGGGAGACAGAGTCCGGGGGGTCCTTTTGCCGCAGGGTGTCCTGGGGGTTGAGGGGCCTGTGGCGGCCGTGAGGGCGCCGGTGTTTCCCGGAGGCTTGGGAAGTGCTGGCCGAGGCGTCTCTCATGGCATCTTGCGCTGCGTCTCACTCGAATAGTTTTCTCCAGTTGCATCATTTAGAGATGTCTCCTTTCCATTTCAAGGATGCTCCTTGATATCAGGCCTCCATAAATGCTCTAGGACATCCTATGGTTTACAAATGCTGGCACAATGAATGGCCCCCAACAATGGCAACTGCTCAGAACAGGCAGTAAGAAAAATATACCATCGGCCACATGTGCTAACCACGTGAGCCGGGGCAGAGTATGAACTGCGAGTCTTGTAGAACGCAAAGTCCAGGGATCAAAACGTACACACCCCACCACAGGGCCTGTCCCAGGGTGGGTGGCCCATGGATGTAAGCGATGACTGTGAGTGTCCACATGATCTTCGGAGCTTGTGCGTCTGTTGGCAAGAGAAGCTTTGCCTACAGGAGTCGCGACCAGGGCCTGAGGCTGGTAAAAGGGAAACCACCCCTCTGAGGCACTCCTACACAAACATGCTGGGAAGGCGGGCTGAGGCCGACTGGAAGATGCTGTGACCGTGGAATTCCGCTGGTCCTTTATTCTGCCACACGTCTTGGGGTTTTCTGTGTTCTTTCTGTCTGAGCACGGAGCCGAGGGGCAGCAGGAAGGTGACCGAGCAAGCCCTCCATGGGACTCCAGCATCGATCCATAGGCAAGCTGGGATGGGTGGGCTCATGGCTCAGGGGGACAGCTCTGCGTGGGGTGGGGAGCCCCTCGGGGCCAGGCCAGAGCCAGCCACCTGGTCCTCCCGGGGTGCACGACCTCTCAGCAGGTGTAATGAGGAGGAGACTCAGCCCTCGGGGCTCAGGGAGCAGGGAACATGGACTCTGCCAACTTCAGCGGGTCCCTCTGGGTTAGAAATGTCGTGGCCACCGGACCCCAACAGCCTGGCCTCGTGGCCCTCACGCTGCTCCCACCCATCACCTGCGGACCCAGAGGCCACACCTCCCTCATCTCGTCCTCAGGGTGCACTCTGCCAGTCCTGGGATGCCCATGGGCCCGACTCACAGTAGGGCCCTGTTTCAACCGCCAGGCAGTGGCGGGACCCCGTGCGCCCCCGGAGCTCTGCCGCCTGATGGATGGTGGGCAGGGAGACCAGGGCGTGGAGGCGAGGCCCCACTGGCCCCCGGCTCTCCTCTCACTGCTCAGTGTCCCCAGTGCCCGAGCCTGATCCGAGTGTGCGGTATTTGCTGGATGAAAAGAGACCAGCCTGGCTTCTCAAATGCATTACTACAGAGAATCCACAAGGAGAGAGACTATAATCTGAGCACCATTTTTAACCTTCATAAGATGGAAACTATCCATAAGAGACCCATCTGACTACAATGCAGTAATCTACGCATGCGCCATTCCATTATATCCGTAAGGTAGAGCGACTGAAGCAGCTTAACAAGCAAAGTCTTTAAAGGTTTAACGTCTCAAAGGGAATGTTCCATACTCAAGTTTCAGAAAAGAAGGTTGACCATAAAAAATATGAACGAGCTCATATAAATTCTGAAACCAAGGAACATGTGATGAACACCTGTAAACAAATCTGGATTGGCTTAATTGAATCTAAGGCATTGCTGCTGCTGCTGCTGCTGCTGCTAAGTCGCTTCAGTCGTGCCCGACTCTGTGTGACCCCATAGACGGCAGCCCACCAGGCTCCCCCGTCCCTGGGATTCTCCAGGCAAGAACACTGGAGTGGGTTGCCATTTCCTTCTCCAATGCATGCAAGTGAAAAGTGAAAGTGAAGTCGCTCAGTCGTGTCCTACTCTTAGCGACCCCATGGACTGTAGCCTACCAGGCTCCTCCATCCATGGGATTCTCCAGGCAAGAGTATTGGAGTGGGGTGCCATTGCCCTCTCCGTCCAAGGCATTACTCATGATCAATTTATTAAGCTCTTAGACTCAGAACAAAATTTAATTTAGAAAGAGTCACCTGCCAGAAGTCAGCCACAGTTGAGGGCAGGGGTCCTTGGGTGGCGATGTACGCGGGCTTCCTGGGGTCGTGGTCCATCTGCGGAGACAAGAGCACAGGAGGAAGATGAACTCGGGAAGGGCAGGGCGGGGGATGCCTGGGGCCCTGAGTCCTGCGCTGATAGCCCCCAGGCCCGACACACGCTACCTCTGTGGAGACGGGGCACCCCCCTGGCCCCTGCCAGACCCCTCCTGACCTAACACCCCCAGGATTCTAGAGGGGCCTGGGGGCTCGTGCCTGGAGTTTATGAAGGCCTGGGGGCTGGATTTTAGGGTGGCCTGTAGGCTGGGGCCTGGATTTTAGGGGGGCCCAGGGGCCTGGTGCCTGGATTTTAGGGGGGCCTGGGGACCCTGTGCCTGGAGCCTGGTGATGGGGCTGAACGTGCTTCTGACACCTGGAATGGTGGTAACTGAGCAGCATCAGTAGAATGGAGGCCAGTGAACCAGAGACTAGATGCCAGCGCATCAGCCGGGTAGGGGCCGCGTGAAGCGGGGCCAAGGAGAGGCAGGGAAGGCGCCCGGGTCTCCCACGTGGCGACAAGTCCACGGACGACTGTGACCACGGAGGTGTTCCGCTGGTGTGTGTGGCCTCCGTGGCCACACTGGCCACACACAGGGCTCAAAGGTAATGCGGCCAAGGTTGGCACTGCGGGCACTGGGCTGGGCAGAGGGCGGGCATCGCTCGGACCTGGAGGGGCCCAGCAACAGTGCCTCCTGCCTCCCAGGATGAGGCAAAGCCCCTCCCGTGCTGTTGTGCTGCTCTGCACCCCGAAAGGGCCCAGCCGAGCCACCCGGGTCCGAGAGCCAGCCCAGCAGGCACAGGCCGGGGCGGGCCCAGGCTTCTGGCAGCTCATTTCATATTCTCTTTCCACCTCGCCAAACAAGGACCGAAAACAAACAAACAAAGGAGAATGCAGCGGTGAGCTTCCTGGCTGTCGATCTGCCTGAACGCGGCCTGCTGGATCCGAGAGAGGAAGTCTGGCTTAAAAGACCTTCATTAGAACAGTTAATTCCAAGACTAAGCAGGAAGAAAACATGAGAACAAAGCCTGGAGCAGCAAATCGGATTAAGTCAGACGGTGTTCTCCCTCTCACGCCGGTGTCCCAAGAGGACAAGGGAGGGGCCAGGTGAGGTGTCAGCAGGATGTCCTCACTGTCCCCCCTTGGGGACCACAGAGACACCCCCCAGAAGAGAGCAGGCGGGTCTACCCTGGGTGTCAGGCGACCGCTCACTCATCAGACATACGCCTCCTTTATTCTTTCCATCCAGCACTGGTTTTTACTCTTTTGACACCAGGGTTTGAGGAAAGATTTAAAATGCTCCAAATTTAAAGGTACTTGTTAAGAACGCATTTCCCAACATGGTGAAAAACAAGAAAGGTGCAACCAGGCACGAATCAACGGTGACACGTGAGGATGTCGGCTGGAGGCCCCGGGCCACCTGACGGCCCCTCCGAGTCTGGGTTTGAGACGGGCTCATGTCCCCTTTAACATGCATCCGGTGCCGCCTGCCCATCAGCACTTTCAGAGCCCACGGCTGTCAGCCTGAGAGGACGCCCCCAGTGCGCCTTATAATCATGTGCACCACGAGAGCGGGAAAGAGCACAGGAGAACAGATGTAAGTCACTCCATCAGCATAGCCACGCCAGCTAAGGGGCGGGGGGCGGGGGGCAGGAAAAAAACGCTTTCTGTGCATCTAATTTAGTGATTCGTAATTAAAACTGGAAATTCACAACANAGCGACCCCATGGACTGTAGCCTACCAGGCTCCTCCATCCATGGGATTCTCCAGGCAAGAGTATTGGAGTGGGGTGCCATTGCCCTCTCCGTCCAAGGCATTACTCATGATCAATTTATTAAGCTCTTAGACTCAGAACAAAATTTAATTTAGAAAGAGTCACCTGCCAGAAGTCAGCCACAGTTGAGGGCAGGGGTCCTTGGGTGGCGATGTACGCGGGCTTCCTGGGGTCGTGGTCCATCTGCGGAGACAAGAGCACAGGAGGAAGATGAACTCGGGAAGGGCAGGGCGGGGGATGCCTGGGGCCCTGAGTCCTGCGCTGATAGCCCCCAGGCCCGACACACGCTACCTCTGTGGAGACGGGGCACCCCCCTGGCCCCTGCCAGACCCCTCCTGACCTAACACCCCCAGGATTCTAGAGGGGCCTGGGGGCTCGTGCCTGGAGTTTATGAAGGCCTGGGGGCTGGATTTTAGGGTGGCCTGTAGGCTGGGGCCTGGATTTTAGGGGGGCCCAGGGGCCTGGTGCCTGGATTTTAGGGGGGCCTGGGGACCCTGTGCCTGGAGCCTGGTGATGGGGCTGAACGTGCTTCTGACACCTGGAATGGTGGTAACTGAGCAGCATCAGTAGAATGGAGGCCAGTGAACCAGAGACTAGATGCCAGCGCATCAGCCGGGTAGGGGCCGCGTGAAGCGGGGCCAAGGAGAGGCAGGGAAGGCGCCCGGGTCTCCCACGTGGCGACAAGTCCACGGACGACTGTGACCACGGAGGTGTTCCGCTGGTGTGTGTGGCCTCCGTGGCCACACTGGCCACACACAGGGCTCAAAGGTAATGCGGCCAAGGTTGGCACTGCGGGCACTGGGCTGGGCAGAGGGCGGGCATCGCTCGGACCTGGAGGGGCCCAGCAACAGTGCCTCCTGCCTCCCAGGATGAGGCAAAGCCCCTCCCGTGCTGTTGTGCTGCTCTGCACCCCGAAAGGGCCCAGCCGAGCCACCCGGGTCCGAGAGCCAGCCCAGCAGGCACAGGCCGGGGCGGGCCCAGGCTTCTGGCAGCTCATTTCATATTCTCTTTCCACCTCGCCAAACAAGGACCGAAAACAAACAAACAAAGGAGAATGCAGCGGTGAGCTTCCTGGCTGTCGATCTGCCTGAACGCGGCCTGCTGGATCCGAGAGAGGAAGTCTGGCTTAAAAGACCTTCATTAGAACAGTTAATTCCAAGACTAAGCAGGAAGAAAACATGAGAACAAAGCCTGGAGCAGCAAATCGGATTAAGTCAGACGGTGTTCTCCCTCTCACGCCGGTGTCCCAAGAGGACAAGGGAGGGGCCAGGTGAGGTGTCAGCAGGATGTCCTCACTGTCCCCCCTTGGGGACCACAGAGACACCCCCCAGAAGAGAGCAGGCGGGTCTACCCTGGGTGTCAGGCGACCGCTCACTCATCAGACATACGCCTCCTTTATTCTTTCCATCCAGCACTGGTTTTTACTCTTTTGACACCAGGGTTTGAGGAAAGATTTAAAATGCTCCAAATTTAAAGGTACTTGTTAAGAACGCATTTCCCAACATGGTGAAAAACAAGAAAGGTGCAACCAGGCACGAATCAACGGTGACACGTGAGGATGTCGGCTGGAGGCCCCGGGCCACCTGACGGCCCCTCCGAGTCTGGGTTTGAGACGGGCTCATGTCCCCTTTAACATGCATCCGGTGCCGCCTGCCCATCAGCACTTTCAGAGCCCACGGCTGTCAGCCTGAGAGGACGCCCCCAGTGCGCCTTATAATCATGTGCACCACGAGAGCGGGAAAGAGCACAGGAGAACAGATGTAAGTCACTCCATCAGCATAGCCACGCCAGCTAAGGGGCGGGGGGCGGGGGGCAGGAAAAAAACGCTTTCTGTGCATCTAATTTAGTGATTCGTAATTAAAACTGGAAATTCACAACAACACACAATACAGGTAAAATTATGTTACTCTTGCTGAAAGCCCCAATTAAAATGTTTCAGTGGGAACGTGCTTGGCAGAAATAAGGAGTTTTGATGTTTAAAATATGCATTTGTTGGGGGTGACAGCTATTTACAGGGACCCTGTCTCTTCCTTGCAAATAGTTCTGCATGAAAAGTATAACCCCACCTCCTTTTCAAATGTGCTTTTTTGCCCAGAGCAATTCAGAGAGCAACGCATTTTAAAATCCTTCACATGTACAACCCAGCACATTTAGCTGCTTTCACAGTGAGAACTATGTGATTGAAAGCAAATGTCGGATCAGGGTTTTGGGAGGGAAATAAGGCCTCCTGTGGGGAGAGGTCTCCATGTCACTCCGTGGCCATCAACCCGAGCTGAGATGGGAGGACGTGGGGCTGGGCGCAGGGGGTGCGCGATGGCCCGTGCCACGCCCCTCCCCCTTGACCTTATCGCGTGGCTGCCGCTCGGACGGCAGAGAATGGCCGCAGGGCGGCGCCTGATGCCACCAGCTCAACAGTCGCTGGCAGACAAGTGCCATCTCCTCACCCCGTGTGTGTTCTGTGCGTGCAGCAAAGATGAGGCCTTGCTCGTATTCGGCAGCCTCTGTCCAGTTTTGTGCAGCTGTGACTGAACGAAAGCAAAGCAAGCATTTAACTGAACAGCAGAAGTCTCAGCACACTTAAGACCTGCAGGGCAGGATAGGTGTGGCGACCAGAGGGAATCGTCGGTTTCTGGGAACACGGCTCCTCTCGCAGGCACGCTGGCTGCCCCCCGGGCGGGTGGGTGAGGACGTCTCCACCGGCACTCCTGGTGGGGGTGAGCGCTGGCTTCCACTGATGCCAAGGCTGACTGTCCCCCTTCTTCCTCACTTCTTTGTAGTGCACTTTCATCTGTATGATCTCTGTGGTCACATAAAGCGCCAGGACCGTGGGCAAAGTCAGGCTCTCTGGTTTCCATCTCAGTGTCTGTAAAATGGGGTGGGAGGGGCTGGAGAAGTGGGATGTGGTCTCTATGGGCCCTTTAGCTCTGGGATTCTGGGGTTTTTTTCAGAAAAAGTACACCCCCAAAGTTTGGGTTGAGTCTCATTAAGATGCCACCTGGATAACCAACAAGGACCTACTGTGTAGCACAAGGAACTGTGCTCAGTACTCTGTAATAACCTAAATGGGAAAAGAACTTGAAAAAGAATAGATAGAGACATTATTTTACCAACAAAGGTCCATCTAGTCAAGGCTGTGGTTTTTCCAGTAGTCGTGTATAGATGAGAGAGGAGACAGTTGGACTCTAAAGAAAGCTGAGCGCCGAAGAAGTCATGCTTTTGACCTGTGGTGTGGAGAAGGCTCTTGAGAGTCCCTTGGACTGCGAGGCGGTCCAACCAGTTAATCCTAAGGGAAATCAGTCCTGAATATTCATTGGAAGGACTGATGCTAAAGCTGAAGCTCCAATACTTTCGCCACCTGATGCGAAGAGCTGACTCATTGGAAAAGAGCCTGATGCTGGGAAAGATTAAAGGCAGGAGGAGAAGGGGACGACAGAGGATGAGATGGTTGGATGGCATCACCAATGTAATGGACATGAGTTTGAGTAGGCTCCGGGAGCTGGTGATGGACAAGGAAGTCTGGCATGCTGCAGTCTATGGGGTTGCAGAGTCGGACACGACTGAGCGACTGAACTGAGATACATGTATATGCCTAACTGAATCACTCTGCCGTACACCTTAAACTAAGACAGTGTTATTAATCAACTATTCGCCACTGTGAAAAAAAGACATGACCTGAACCAGGGTGCCTGCAAGGTATATCCCTAGAGATTTGGTTCAAGCTGTAAAAGGAGAGTTCTAATAGAGCGACTAGCTCTGATCTGCATCAGAAAATGTACCAATATTTCCCTGATGTTCCAAACAAACTCATCTTAAAAATTAAGCCTTCAGTATGTTAAGACCAGGGCACCCATGTTCTGAAGCCTTGAAGAGTGACTTGGGGTGAGGCTGTGGGCTGGTGTGCAGGTGAGCACAACGTTGGTTCTGCCCCTGGACCACTTATACTTGCTTTTCATAATATGCAAAGAAATTTCACACATGGTTTCTAAAAACTAGACCCTATCAGGCAGAGTTTTCAAGCCACTTTTCCAGATACCAAGTCTTAAGGTGAGAGTTTGCTGGGAAACTGTAGTAAAATCAGTGGGAGAAAGTGTGGCTTATGAACTTGAATTATTGTAATATTCTTACGAGTTGAGATTTAAGAAAAATAATGGATATAAACTATAACTGGGCTTCCCAAGCGGCTCTAGTGGTAAAGAACCCACCTGCCAATGCAGGAGAGGTAAGAGATGTGGGTTTGATCCCTGGGTTGGGAAGCTCCCCTAGAGGAGGGCATGGAAACCGGCTCCAGTATTCTTGCCTGGAGAATCCCACGGACAGAGGAGCCTGCTGGGCCACAGTCCAGGGGGCCACGAAGAGTTGGACACTATTGAAGTAACTTAGCATGTACGCATGCCAACTATAATTATAAATATATGTATGTCCACTTATAAATCTGAAAACCAAGGAGTTGTTCCCCCATTTGGACAATTTATTGTGATGTTCAGTGTATCTGGGCAGTTATTTTCTGGAGTCAATTTGTACTACTTAAATTTGTTAAATGAACTGAGTTTAAAAATTAAACAATTCTCCCCCTTTATTAATAAACAGAGGAGTGAAGAGTAAGTTTAATTTCAAGTGTTACTGAGATGTTCAGACTTGCCCCTGGTGAGGAACGTGTATGTTCTCACAATAGTGGTAACACTATCCCTAGTCCACGCCCAACAGTGACCAGCTCCCATGTGGCTGACGGCTTCTCCCCCAGAATTCCCACAGACTCTGGTGACCAGCTCCTGCGTGGCTGGCGGCTTCTCTCTCAGAACTCCCACAGACTCTGGTGACCTCTGATTTCAAAGCAGAGATGGCACACTATTTACACTGATGGCTTCCCTGAACTTTAATGAGGACTAAGTACAAATATGACGGGTGTAATTATTGTAGTATTGTTCTGCACAGCTGGGGCTTCTTGGGCTCTCATCGTAAGCTTCTCGTTCAGCTCTGCCAGGAAGCTTGTTGTCACGGGACCGTCAGTCATTTCAGGGAGAAGAGGAGTCGAGGAGTTCTTCTAACTCACACTTACACCCCAAATATGAACAGAAAGAATTGTGGGGCAAAATAAAAGGAAAACATAAAAAGACACTGAGAAGTGCCTCACCTCCTGACCCATGCCCCTGCCCCATCTTTGGGCCTGGGAGGCTGTTCTAAATCTCTGCCAACAGGAGAGAGATGAGGAGGGTGTAGGAGTAGGGGGCTGGGCAGCTCAGAGAGGAGGGGGCGGTGATGTGGCCTCCAGCCCCTTATCCTCTGCCGATCCTAACTAGCCTGAAGTGGCCCAGACTTCTGAAAGTCAGAAGCCATTCAAGGGGGAGAGTTGGGCACTCCCACACTGAACTCCCATCTCTCAGATTTGAAGGAATGTCTCTGCCTGTTGTGTGTTCGTTCCAGGGAAGGAGCCCAACAGGATGAAGGCTGCTCCCCTCTTCTGCAGCCCATCACTGAGACCCGGCATGCACAAACCCCAGCCTCATCGGAGGAGACATGGGGAAATCAATGGGGCTTTCGCTTGGCTTTTTGAATTAGAATTGATGGAAAAATACCAAACTCACCAAGAGTGTTTACTGAGAAGACTGACTGAAGGGCTCCAGTGAGGCCTCTGCAGGCACGGAGCCAACATTTGATGTCTACGCGGCCAGAAACGAAGGCGTGACTCCTTAAATATAGTCCCAGAAACACGGGCCTGGGCTTGGGCGGGTGCAGACGGGGTGCTCCCTGCAGATCCCCTTCTCACAGCGCGTGTGTTACCTGGAGCTCCCGCCGCGCGGTTGTGAAGTGTCAGGAAGTGGGACTGACCCGCGGTGCACCGGCGTCATGATAATAAGGTGTACGCAACAGAGGCCCTGAAATAAGCCACCACGATGACAGTGGTCTGCGGCCGGCGGTCCTGCTTGTGGCAGACGGCAGGCTGTCTCACCAGGGTCGCCACCGAGGACAGCAGGGACTGTGGCTGGTGGCTCGCACACGGCTCTCTCGGAATCAGACAGCCCCGCCCCCTTGGCCACTGGCACTCCCAGAACCTCATCAGAGCCCCAGGACGTGCTGCATCCGGCACGCCTGTCTGTGAAGCCAACTTGAGAACGCAGTGAGGTGGCCTGACCCTCCCCGAAGACAGGCGCCGAGACCAAGGGGACACAGCCCACACCCACTCCCCACGCTCTGCTGCAGGTCCAGGTGGTGCCAACGCAGCACTCTGAGTGTAGGTGGCAGGCTCATCTCACCACCTGCCACCTACACTCACTCCAGCCCTCAGGCCCACCTTCCAGCCCCTCTTCCCCTTGTGTTGGGGGGGTTCCAGAGTTTCCTTCTAAGCACCCCCACCAAGCAGTGGGAATAGCGGCTGTGGCAAGGGGTTGGGGGGGACTCTCCGGAAGCCAGGAATGCCTGCTGGCCACAGGGTGTCCAAGACAGAGACACTCCCCCAGCCCCCCATCTGATTCCAGCTGCTCAGGGAGGCACGGCTGCGGCACCCCCGCCCCAGGAAGTGAAGACCCTGCCCGCTGGAAAAACCAGAGGAAGCCAGCCTGGTTTCCACCACCTCCAGGCCCTCCATCACGCAACACGCACCAGGTTTGGGTCTGTTTTTTCCTGTTTCCCCCACGTGGGGAATAAGGATTTCCCCAGTCATGGGCTCCAGCAGCAACTTCGCAGGACGCTGTTGCTATGGGGTGACCAGGCCCTGTGCCCTGCACCGTGCCCCCGCTGGCCCAGATGCTGGGGACAAGGGCTGTCAGGAGCAGGCTGGGGTGGTGCACCAGCCCTGGCACCTGACAGGGGCTAGTAACCTGGTGGAGGCTCGGTACCAGGTGGAGGCTCGTTACCAGGTGGGGACTAGTTATCAGCAGAGGCTAGTTACCAGCGGAGACTAGTTATCAGGTGGAGAATAGTTACAGGGTGGAGCCTCGGCACCAGGTGGAGGCTAGTTACAGGGTGGAGGCTCGCTACCAGGTGGAGGCTCGTTACCAGGTGGAGACTAGTTATCAGCAGAGGCTAGTTACCAGCGGAGACTAGTTATCAGGTAGAGACTTGTTACAGGGTGGAGGCTCGGTACCAAGTGGAGGCTAGTTACAGGGTGGAGGCTAGTTACCAGTGGAGACTAGTTATCAGGTGGAGACTAGTTACAGGGTGGAGGCTCATTACTGGGTGGAGGCTAGTTATCAGCAGAGGCTAGTTACCAGCGGAGACTAGTTATCAAGTGGAGACTTGTTACAGGGTGGAGGCTCGGTACCAAGTGGAGGCTAGTTACAGGGTAGAGGCTCATTACCAGGTGGAGGCTAGTTACAGGGTGGAGGCTCGTTACTGGGTGGAGGCTAGTTATCAGAGGAGGCTAGTTGCCAGGTGGAGACTAGCTATCAGGTGGAGACTAGTTACCAGCAGAGGCTAGTTATCAGGTAGAGACTAGTTTCAGGGTGGATGCTAGTTCCTGGGTGGAGGCTAGTTACAGTGTGGAGACTAGTTTCCCAGTGGAGGCTAGTTACAGGGTGTATGCTAGTTATCAAGTGGAGACTAGTTACAGTGTGGGAGCTGGTAACCTGGAGGAGGCTAGCTACAAGGTGGATGGCAGTTACTAGGTGGAGACTAGTAACAGAGTGGATGTTAGTTACCAGGTGGAGGCTAGTAACCTGGAGGAGGAGGCTAGTCACCAGGTGGAAACTGATTACGCACTGGAGGCTAGTTGCCAAGTGGAGGCTCGTTACTGGGTGGAGAGTTAGTTACCTGGCAGAGACTAGTTACCAGGTGGAGACTGGCTATCAGCTCTTGACCCAGGGCCGGGCTTGCCTACTCCTCCCCCCAGCCTTGGCAGGTGGCAGAGCTGGTACTCACGATGGGGCTGGCGTTGATGTAGTCAGAGCTGCTGTGGCTGTTCTCTGATTTCAGCCGGATCCGGGAGTGGTCATCTGTAAGCCCAAGGGCAGAGCATTAACCCATGTGGTGCATCTTCAAGGGCCACCGCTCGCCCCCCCTCCAACTGCTCCCAGTCCGTGCCTCCTCCCATCATCCCTCACTGAGGCCCTTCAGTCCACCAGCAGAGCATCAGGGTGTGTGGGCCCCCAGTTTGCTCGTGTCAAGCTCAAGACCAAAGCTGGCTATCATTCAGTTGTGTCTGACTCTTTGCGACCCCATGGATTGGAGCCCACCAGGATCCTCTATTCATGGAATTTTCCAGGCAAGAAGATGGGAATGGGTTGCCATTTCTTTCTCTACGGAATCTTCCTGGCCCAGGGACTGAACCTGAGTCTCCTGCATTGCAGACAGATTCTTTACTTTCTGAGCTAATCAACTCCACGGCAATAGCTCATGCAGTGTTTGCTTTTAAATGAAACGTATTCAGTAACATAGAGAAAATACCAACATAGATATTAAGCTATGAGCCCACCATTCAATACACTCAGTTTTGTGGTCTAGAAATGACAAGATACTCATGTTTAGAATGGAGATTTAAAAGGGGAATAAGGGCAAAAGAAAATGAGGTTGAAGAGGGAGCCAGGAGCCACATGGGGACTCATCGACATGAAATGTGCTTTCAGTGGGCACAATAACTTGACCGATGCTGAAATCAGACACTTTGGTGGGGAGTAAGGACATGCTCCATCATAGCTTGATGTGTCTGGTCTGTGAATCATCTCTAATTTTGGTTCTGGAACAAGCAATTCCCTGCCTTCACTGATGACTCTCTGCCCATTTGTGGGGACTTCACAGTGAACAGGGCACCCAGAGGGGCCCCGAGTCTCCCGCCTTCCTCCTCTCCCTCAGCAAGGTGCGACCTTGAAAATGGGAAGTGCTGAGCCCCGCTGTCAGCCCGTGCTACGCGGGGCCTGAGGGCCCCACCCCGCCTGCTTCTGCCGAGAGGACAGAGCTGCGCTGCAGCCCCAGAGGCCTGCGTTTCCGCGGCGAGCACGTCACCTGAGTCCGAGTCCGGATTCCGGGCCCCTCAGCCGGGTCTCCCCACTTCCCGCCCCCGCCCCCTGGGAGCAGCTGGGCAGTGGGGGGCAGGAGAGCTTGGGGGCTTTGCTGTGGTGGCTTCTTTCATTTCTCTGGGAGACTTTCTTCACTGATTTCTTGTTTTAGACGGTTCTAGGGGTCAGGAAACTTGGCGAGGCCTATAGCTGACTGAACCTGGAAGTTACCGTCTACTGGAGACTGAATACCCTCCTATGCGTCTTATTAAGGTATTAACATTGGCCGTTTCCCGGCAGAGATAAGACAGGTAAGAACCATCCAGATATCAGGAAGGAGTTCACACCTGGCACACTTACCTGAGCAGAGGTGACATGGAAGGTACCCTGTGGAATGTTCTGAAAGTGTTTACGACGGCAGCTGCCAAGCCTCCTGCTAAGATGCCACCGATTCTAAAGCCCCCGGACCCGGTGACTCTGGGTCCTGCACAGGTTTATTTCCTTGAGGTACTGAGAGATCACTGCAGCAGGAAGTTACAAAAGGCTAGCAAGGGAAGTCTGTTAGCTCTGGCGTTCCAGCGTGCTACGGACACCAACCCTTAAACACACTTCAAGAGCCCAGCTTCTCCGTGTGCTGGGGGGAGGGGGACGAGCCGCTAGGAAGCCGAGCCCCTCTCTGAATGGAGGCTGCGCTTGCTGCAGCCACACAGGAGTCTGGATGCACAGGGCAGGGCTTCCAGCACCTTCCAGAGGGTTCCTGAGGGCCTCACTGCACGCACTCTCCATGAGCCCACTGTGGGCTCTGCTGAAAGCAGCAGTCAGCCGCTCCCAGGGTCTGAGAACCCAGGACCCAGGGCAGGGCTGCTGGCGAGCGCATGGGAGCAGGGCCTGGAGCTTCAGAGGGTCCTGTCCCACCCGGAGCAGGGTGGCCCCTGTGTAGCACTGAACTGGCACAGCCTTGGGGGGCTGTCGGGTCCCCTTCATCTCCACGGAGCCCCACGAGCAACTGGGCCCAGTAAACAAGCACCAGCTGGATTTTCTAGCAGGAGAATCAAGAAAGCAGGTCCTAAGTTTGGGTGTCCCAGTGAGCTCAGCTCTCTGATGGTTGACGGGACAGACTGAGCAGGGGTGGAGCGCGAGCGTGCCCGTGAGGATAGCACGCAGCCTTCTGCACCCTGTGGGTGCCAGCCCAGCCGCCTTTGGCCCTGCAAGGCATCCTTTCTGAGATGCTCCTGAGTCTGGGGCAAAGGCTTCCGAAGCTCAGAGTTCCGCTTCCTTCCCATCATGTATTTGACTTGGCGGCAACAGGTTCATATTAAAATTGACATGAAGTTGATTTTTTTAGTGTGGCACCATCTTGACCTTCCTCGGAGACACTGAGCACCACCTTGGAAGGGCCAGGGTCCAGTGAAGGGCAGTTGCGGGTAGCAGGGATGCTCCAGGGGACATTTCACTCGGCTGGGCACGTCTTATATTCTGTGGCTCGCAGTTCCTGTTTTGAGGGCAGCCGCAAGTTTTCTTCATGATGTGAAAGGCAGAGAGAGTGCCTGGCAGGGTCAGCGATTCGCCCCTGGTCAGCAGGTGTGGTGGAGCTGACGCCAGGGCCGGGGTGAGCAAGTCCCCGCCCCTCCCCCCGAATGATTCCTTTGTCTTCCTTGGACGAACACACACACCTTTTTCGGGATCAAACTCAACACGACGACCCCAACCACAGACCAAGACGTTTCGGACCCGCTGCGCTGGTGTCTGAACGAAGAGGTGGGTGTGTCCTCGAGGTCTTCGTCTGAGACACCCTTGGAAGCCAGGACACCAAGTTCAGGTCGCGTCTCCCCACTGCACCTGGCTCCACCACCGGGCCATTCTCCTCCCACGAGACCCACAGTGGTAACCTCAGCCAAGAAGGAAGGGAGAAGAACCCCTCTCAACAAGAAGCTTGACGAACTAGCCCTCTGAGAGTGTCCCTTTTCTGAACCCCTGAAGAATTACTGGTGTTATCCCCATGTTTAAAAATGATGTCTTGAATTCCTCTCGTGTTCTATCCACTACCTGTCCTAGTGTTTCAGACTCACCACCTCCTTCTTCCTGGAACACTGTGTGCCAGACAGAGCAGGGACCATTTTCCCATTTTAGGCTGAAGACACTGAGGCTCCAAAAGATCAAGTAACTGGCGTGGCCAAGGCTATAGAGCTAAGGGCCCAGCCCTGCCTCCTGCTAGCCACGCGATAGCTGAGTAAGCGGCTCAGCGTCTCAAAGTGTCAGATTTATCATCCGAAGCATAGGACGATGAAGTCCGACTCACAGGGCCGTTGTGTGAACGGCTTCCGTCAGGTGCCACGTGAGGCCTGGCAGACGGAAGGGACTTAGATAGAAACAAGGTCGAGACGACAGACGGACGCACGCCTGACTGATGGAGGGTCGGCTGGGCTGGTGACGCTCTCTGCATGGCTGTGACGAGTCGTCAGCAACCTCAGGATGGTTTTCACAAATGCCGGTGAGGAACACGTTCTAGAACTGCTTGGCTACGGCGAGGGCAGAGGAGCCTTGAAGCGGCAGACTCTGGAGGTCACTGAGTGTCGCCGTCCAGGCTTCCTTCCAGCCTGGGCCATGGTGTAGACCCTCCCCGCATTGCCGGAACCCAGCTCAGGACAGTGTGGAGGCTGCCTCCACTGTGATCTCCCACACGGGCCCTCAGGATGGGGCTTTCCTGGGCTCCCCGGTCACATCTCTCACATTGCCGAGTGTGCTGATCCGTGGGCGAGTCAACAGGCTTCACCTCCCTGGAGGACATGGCTCATCGATGCTGCTGACGGCAGCATGAGCCGGGCGTCTGTAAACCCACTGGTTGACAGCGGCTCCAGCCAAGGGAGCGCCTGCCTCCAGATGGTCTGGCAGTGTTGCCTCAGGGCCCTTGAGCTTCTCAGTTTGCTGTTAAGCCTGCGGTGGGGCCATCACGCTGGCTGACAGCAGTTTCTCCACTTGGAAGGCGTGGTGGGGGCGTCTGAGATGGGCCGGCACTGCCCGGAGGGCTGCGAGTCCTCCACAGAGGCCCCACGCCGGGCCACGCTCGGGAATGACCCGGTGGCCACCAGCTCCTTCCTGAACTGCGTGTGTCTCCCGACGGGTGAGCGAACCGCAAGCACCATGGGGCTCCTGCAGGGTGGCACCCAGCTCGGTAGGCGAGGGGCCCTGACGGTGGGTCACAGGGCGGAGCACAGCGGGACCCCCTGTCCTAACTACGCACAGACCTCGCACTCAGCATCTGCGAGGGGAACGCCTCTCGGGGCTCGACCTGTGTGCCAGGCAGGAACGGACCCCACAGGCTTTAGGTCGTGGCCCAGGCTGTCCTGGAGCTCCTGGGGTCAAAGGTTGAACTGTGCTCCCCAGGACCTTGGGCCATGGCCTTGACGTGGAGCTGGGTCTGTGCAGAGGGGGTGGGCACTGCGAGCTCACAGTCACGAGTGGGCCTCACTCCACATGTTTAGGGCCTGGAGAGAAGCGGGGAGGTTCGGACTCAGACCCGGGCAGACGGAAGGGGGTATGCAGACGTGAAGGCTGGGGAGCTGGCCTGGGACGGACGCCCCTCAGAGCCCCGAAGGGCCAGCCTCGTCCTGGGCCCAGCCTCCAGCCTGTGAGGACACAGCTCTGCGGCCTGGGCGCACCTGCTCCAGGGCTGGCCCTTGTCTGAGCCCAGTCCCTTTAGGATGAGCCGACCCGTGTGCCCTGCTCCTGCACCTCAGCTCTTCCAGGTCCCACACCTTTAATGACCAAAAGCAGGACTTTCCTACCAGCCTAAAAAAAGCGAGTTTTCTATGAGGAAAGCAGGGGACAGGCGTGAGGTGGGGTGCTCTCCTCCTCAGAGCCTGGAGGAAGGGGAGGGGAGCTCTGCCCAGAGGCCCGAGGCCCCGGGACCGCGGGAGGCTCCGGCCCGGCCTCGGCAGGTGCAGTGCAGACACCAGGGGGCTGCAGGGTGGCGGGCAGCTTGGTGTGCACGTGTTTGCCGCAGCAGTCATGTGGCACACGCGCAAGAACAGCTCTGCAGGAACAGGAGCACAGACACCGACCAAGCGGTGCCGCGCCATCGCACCGTCCCCCTCGAGACGCCAGTCGGCGCGCCCCGGCCACCCGCTTCTCCCAGCGAGGCACGCCGCCCCAGGCTGAGCGGAGGCTGCGGACAGAGGGCGAGGGGCGCAGCCTTTGAGGGCCCGGGTGGGCAGCAGCTCAGCCATGCTTACAGAATGGGGCAGCCCTGGTCTGTTGAGCACAGGCTGTCAGCAGGAAGCAAGCGGCCTCCTCTGGGCTGACTGAGAGTCGACGGAGGGTCACACTGGTGCCACCTACAGCTCACAGTCTCAGCACCAACAGGGACCAGGGTGGATGTGCGACCTGAGCCTCTGGGATGGGGTCTGAGAACAAGGTGAAACCCCTTGTCCCCAGGCCTTGCCAGCGAGGATGCCTGGGGAAGGAAAGGGAGCAAGTCTGGCAGGAACTCAGTCACCTTAATGGAGACACACCTGCGACGGCAGGTGGGGAGAGGGGCCCGGAGGACACTCAGGCCGAGGCTGACGTGGTGGAAGGGCCAGGCCGGGGACCTGTGGGGGCCTGGGGACGGAGTCACAGGGACACGAGCTGGAGCAGCGCGTCTGACTCCGCTGCACCTGTGACCCATCAGGGGCAGCCGCCGCACCCCCGCCCCTCACGGAAGCCCGCCTCGGGGTCCCGGGCCTCTGTGTGCAGCACAGGACGGGACAGCACGGGAGGGTGGGTCCTCCAGGAAAGGACAGCCCTCGGGAGAGGCGCGGGCCAGGGCCCAGCGCAGCTGGGGGAGCTTGGGGCTGCGGCTTAGGTCGAGACTTGAAGAAGATCGCGCACGGGGGACGTGGCCCAGGAGCCCCAGAGGCCCCCGGCGCTTGGCGCTGCTGCAGCAGATAACCTGTCCTCCTGGTGTGCGAGTCGCTCAGTCATCCGACTCTGTGTGACCCATGGAGTGTAGCCCTCCAGGCTCCTCTGTCCATGGGACTCTCCAGGCAAGAACACTACAGCAGGTTGCATTTCCTTCTCAGGGGATCTTCCCGATCCCAGCAGATGCCGAAGCCTAAACAAACAGTCCGGTTACTCGTGCTTTTAGACTGGGGGGTCCACCAACGTGGGCGTAAGCAGTGAGGAGACGACTGTGCTTCTCTGCGTCTCCATTTCCCAAGAAAGGCAGCTGGCCGCACTGGCGGCGTGGCGTCTCACACAGAGACATGTTCCGGTGCTCGGGGTGAGCTGCGGCAGGGGCGGGTGGAGCAGGGCCCAGCTAAGCGAGGGGCAGGCCCAGCAGAGCCCGTGTCCATAGACCTAGCGCTTCAGCGCCGCCCATTCACGCTTGACTGTCCTTCCGCCCGGAAGCCTGGGGTGAGTCTGAATTAAGGCAGTTCTCCGGGTTCCAGCCTTCGGCTGCACTCAGGATCCTGGCTGGGACCGTCCCTCTTCACCACGTCACCCCAACCAGCCTGGTTTCTCTTCTCCATGCCAAGGACCCTGGTGATGACCCTGGGCCCGTCTGGAAAACCCAGGCCCCTCTCCCTAAGTCAAGGTCAGCTGATGAGCAAACCTCAGGCTCATCGGCAACTCCCCCTTCACGCTGTCGTGAAGGCGGCACCCGCATGGGTCCCGGGGGCAGGACGTGGGTCCTGGGGCTGCTCGTCCGCTGCCGCATGGGCAGGGGGACCGAGTGGGACCCGTCAGACTCAGGCTCCCTCTCAAGAGCAAAGTGACTCTGCGATCTGGGGTGTCTGTTGCCTGTCAGAGGCCCGGGGCCGTGTGGGTGGTGCGCCCCTCACCCAGGACTGAGATAGTGCTGAGGCTGACGGAGACGGCAGTCAACCTGACGGCTCCCGATGCCTCAGTCTGCTAAGAAGTCTAACTGAAGTGAGCAGTGAGAAGAGGGGGCAAGAAGGAGGAGGGAGGGGAGGGAGGAGGGTCAGAAACGGGAGCACAGCCGGCAGTCTGACCTTGCTAAACGCTGACCTCCTGGAAGTCTAAGCAGGTAGCCACTCAGCTCAGCTCAGGCGCTCAGTCGTGTCTGACTCTCTGCAACCCCATGGACTGCATGCAGCACGCCAGGCCTCCCCGTCCATCACCAGCTCCTGGAGTTTACCCAAACTCATGTCCATTGAACCGGTGATGCCGTCCAACCATCTCATCCTCTGTCATCCCCTTCTCCTGCCTTCAGTCTTTCCCAGCATCAGGGTCTTTTTCCGAGGAGTCAGTTCTTTGCATCAGGTGGCCAAAGTATTGGAGTTTCAGCTTCAGCATCAGTCCTTTCAGTGAACATTCAGGACTGATATCCGTTAGGATGGACTGGGTGGATCTCCTTGCAGTCCAAGGGACTCTCAAGAGTCTTCTCCAACACCACAGTTCAAAAGCATCAATTCTTCGGCGCTCAGCCTTCTTCACAGTCCAACTCTCACATCCATACATGACCACTGGGAAAACCATAGCCTTGACTAGACGGACCTTTGCTGGCAAAGTAATGTCTCTGCTTTTTAATATGCTGTCTAGGTTGGTCATAACTTTTCTTTCAAGAAGCAAGCGTCTTCTAATTTCATGGCTGCAGTCACCATCTGCAGGTAACCACTGTTGTCAGCTATAACAATGGGGTCATATTTACGCAGGAGAAGGTCTTTACTTTAAGGAGACACAGGCTAAACCATTTAGACACATAAAACCCACTTAGAAATAGTTCAGCCAACAATGGAGTAAAGCAGACGGATCACATGAAAAGGGCACAATACTGAGTGGCAGCCATGTTGAGTCCGGCCCATGGGGATGCAGGCGACCATCAAACTATGACTCAACCTGAGGATCCGAGAACTTTCGCAATAAAAAGTGTGGGGGAAATGACGCCAAGCTGGCTTTCTCTGCAAAGCACCCGCGGGACTGGGTGGCCAGGAGCCCGCTGGGGTCAGGAGGACGGGGACGACCCTGTCACCCCCCCGGTGCCTGCTCGCCTCTGGCTCCAGGCTCTTGGGTGGCAGTGTAAAGGGGACGCTGCACACGTGGCCTCTCTGTTGTGTGGGTGTGTCAGGGCTGCAGGGTGGCGGCAGGCGGGCCGGGGTGAGGCAGGGAGCGGCCATGGGCAGGGTCCTTCCGGGTCTGTGCCTTGGGAGGCAGCGCCCTGCATTCATCTTGAATACGCTCTCTTCAGTGACTCGAAATCATCTGAAGCACGCTTATAAGCTGCGCGGAGAGCAAACACCGACAACAAGGCACGTGATGAGCAGGTATCGAGCTCCCCTAGGCTCTGAACAATGGTGCGTTTATCAGAAGTGAATGCAGAGTCCAGTGCCGAGTCAGGATGGACGGATGGGCCTGGGCCCTGTGAGGAGCCCATTGCACGGTGAGCGGACACTGGGAATGTCCTGGCGGAGGCCACATAGCCCGGCGTGGCCCTGTGAAGGCTGTGATCGGCTGCTCAGGGCGTGGGAACCAGCATGCGTCCAGGAGAGGGCCCAGGCCTGGCCCCTACCCCTGAGGTCCCGGTTCTCTCTGAGCCCCCGCGTCCCCCCAGGCTGAGACTCTGTACAGCCTGGGCTGTGAGAGGTGAGACGCGCAGCCACCAGGCCACGTGCCCAGTGGCCCAGCTTCCAGGGAGGGAGTGAACAGGAAGCAGAAGCTGGGCCCGGGCGGCTGAACCTGCAAACGGCCGGCGCGGCCCCCAGCCCAAGAAGCCCCTCTGCTCTCTGGGCTCCAGGGTGTTGTGCCCTCAGTCCCGGGCCCCAACTCCAGAGGCTCTGGCCCTGCAGGGCTCAGCTCCACGAGGAGGCCTGGGAGCGTCTGGAACACAGCCTTTGCCTCTTCTCTGCTTCCCTTAGAAACTGTTCAGTCCCAGGCAACCCAGCCTCTGCGAAGGAAGAAGAAGCCCGCACGCATGCTGCCGCAGATTTCCTTTTCATCACCAACGTATCCACGGCCTCCTCAATCTGGAGGCAGTTACTCAGCTCGTTCTGAGGCCATAAAACAGGGGGTGAAGAAAAGACAGTGGGTCAGGAAGTTCTCTGGACACGTCGCTTTCTTGTGCAGCTTCCTCATACGAGAAGAAATCTAGCTCGCTGTCAGATTCATAATTTCCCATGACTGATCGCTACAGGCAAAGCCAGTCACTCAGACGTGACCCCACCAGGATGTTCACTGCGGAGATCCTGCTCAGAGTGGGGAAAAGCGTCAACCCAAGGTTTGCTTGGAAAGAAATTTTCTGTGTTTTGAGGGGAGTGGTGCTTCGTCAAGGACGGTGGCTGTGGGTGTATTTTAGACATTCAGTTCGTGGAAGTGTGAAGTCTTTGCTCACTTTCCTG
>SJYG01000505.1:591577-613370 GCA_006410535.1 Litocranius walleri
TCAGCACCGCCAGGCCCCCTGCCCCCTGGAGCCAGGCGGTACGTACAGGTCAGCACCGCCGGGCAGCGGTTCTTCGGCAGGTTCTCTTCCCTCTGGGCCACAAGCGAGCTGTTGGGCTCGGCCTGGTAGGCACACAGCGCCTCCCACTCCTTCTCCAGGCGGTTCTTGTTCTTCAGGTGGTCCTCCATGTAGGCCTGGAACAGAGAGCGAGCGTTGGCAGGGATGCCTGAGGGGGCGTGGGCCCGGGGGTGGCCTCAGGCGGAGCCCACGCTCCACCTTCATGGCGGGGTGGGGCGGGCTGTCACTGCGGTGGGGAAGGGGGCCGAGCACGAAGCAGACGTGGGGGGCGTGTGTCCCACGTCGCAGGGCAGGGAGCCCACGCCAAGCCCTCCCGGGGGCTGCTAACCTCACTCCCACCTCTGTTTGCACAGAAGTCGTCTTCCTTATAGGAGGCGGAGTTCTCTGGACCCACCAGGGAGACGCAGTTTGCTCTGACGGGCGCAGTGTTACGTGGCTGTTAGTGTTAAAACCCCAAACACAAACCAAACATCTGACCCTCATCCACTCTGATCTTAATTTTTCCAGGCACCCGCCTCTGGGCAGGGACACTGGAGAGGTGGACGGGCAAACAGGCCTCCAGAACATTCCCTCCACAGACTCCGGAGCTGGTCTTGTTCAGTCGCCTTACCGATCTGTTTAGTCCAGAGGTGTCCACGGTTTTAAGGGAAAGAATTCCAAAGGACAGACCCAGGTGGTTCGATTGGGCCGAAAGGAAATAGTCTCATCTTCCAACATCTTGCTTGTGTATTTTCAAATATGTCCACACAGCAAAATGAAACACACACATGTGTGCATACACACGTGCACACATGCACACACGGAGCCAGGTCCCTTGTCAGGCACTGCAGTGTCCGGCCAAGATTCGCACCCCTGCCACGCCCACACTGAACCCTCTGGTGGCCCCTGCGTCTGCTCAGTCCCGCAGCCACCACTCCAGCGGCCACCACTGCCCTTGTCTGCCCCGCCTCATCGGCACCCACCTCAGGGACAGGCGGGCACGGGAAACGGATGGAAGCCCACCAGACAGTCGGGCGAGATCTCACACCGCTTAGCAAAATGCGGAGCACAGCTGACCTGCACTGCTTTGTATCACTCACTGAACAAACACCGACTCTGTCCATGTTGGTCCGATGGGTGTGTGCGTCAGTGAGTGTGCGCTGAGCCAGCGTGTGGAGGCCGGGCGCCCGAGGGCACTGCTCCAGGGGAGGGCTCACGCTTTGGGTTGCCTGGCCCAGCCGAGGTGCCCCTGGGCTGTAGCTCCGGGAGGGTCAGTGACGAGGCCCTGGGCGATTATCACACGTCCCTCGATCCCCTGCTATGGCCGCTTAGGGGACCAGTGGATGGCCTTTTGTGCAGATGACTGAGAACTGTGACCGTGAACTCTTCTCAGGGACAGACCGTGAACCTCAGTAGCTCACCTTCGTGAGGAAAAGAAGCATCCCGGCAGTTCTAAGCCCACCCCCCGATACAGCCCTGGGTTTCAGGAAAAGAATTTCAAGGGACTGACCCCAGCGGTCTGATTGGCTCCAAAGAAAAGAGTCTCATCTTCCGGCGTCGTGCTTCTGGGTTTTAACCTCTGAGCCGCCAGGGAAGCCCAGTTTCACATATGGCCACACGGCAAAATGAGACATCTTTAAAGAAGCAACTTTAGGGCACAGTCCAGAAATCGTACACACACACTGCTTTCTTTGGGGACAATCATGGAACATCACATACATATTTTTTGTACCAAAGTTACTCTAAAAAGGATGACATTTTTGCATAACACAGTACTTAGATCTGTGTAAATACTGACCAGCTTATTACCTCGCCTAAAATATGGTGTGTGCGGAGGTCCCAGAAAGGAGGGGGAGTTCTGGGTAAGTGCATAGTCTCCGTGTTTCTGGAGTTACTTTCCCAAGACTGGTTAATGTACAGTCTTACTCATGGGCGGAAAGCGGTTTCTGGCAAAATGATTCGGGATCCTCAGTTTTCTTTGGAAAATGCTGTTCACGAAGTCCATGAAGGAAGAACGAGCTTTTTTCTGAGAACGGTTGTTTTCTAGAAGTAAGCCTTATGGGGAGTTGTTGGTTCTCTCCTGTAACAGTAGATCTCGGTTGCATCCGACTCTCTGTGACCCCACGGACTGTATGGAGCCCACCAGGCTCCTCTGTCCATGGGATTCTCCAGGCGACAACAGTGGAGTGGGTTGCCCTTTCCTTCTCCGAGGCATCTTCCTGACCCAGGGGTCCAACCAGGCTCTCCTGCATTGCAGGCAGATTCTTCACTGCTTGAGCAATCGGGGAAGCCCCAAATGAGCTTCTTTCAATAAAGCATGATGGATTCTAAAATGATGAGCCTTGGAAGGTTTAATCCAATCTCAGATGTTGTCTGCAAAAGGGGCCTCACGCTCGAGCCCGTGCACAGCAACCGCTGCACCGGTGCGCCGCAGAGCCCGTGCCCCGCCCCAGAGGCGACCGCGGTGAGGGCCCCGCTCCCGCAGCTGGGAGAGCCCAAGCGCAGCCAGAAGGAAAAACGAGGAAAAGAAAAGCAGACACCAAGGCAAAGCTTTCCTCCTCTCGGTGTGCACTGCCGCAGTCATCTGTGTTCGTCCTGCTCTGGTTGTCTCAGTTGATCTGTTCCGAGCTTCTCTGTTAGTATCTTTACAAGGCGTCGTTCACCGTAATAAATGGATATAATTCCCATCCACGTCTGAGGAGCCTTGGCTCCCTACGCTTGTGGATTTGATGCTTTTCTTCTGAGACATGGGAGTGGGTTTCACGTTGTCTGTGGGGAAGCTAGGCTTCGGTCGTAAAAGAATGAGTTTTACACAAAAACAAAACCTGCCACCATGACTCAATGCCACAAGGCTCCTTCTTTTCAAGATGTGAGAACAGGTGGAGGGGTCTTCCCCAGACACAGTCGCCTCCCGGAATAACTAGTGAGTGAACGTGGAATTTAAACATTCCGTGTGCTCCTCCCCCAGACGGTAGGTGTTCTAAAAGCTGACACTTAAAATACTTTCAGTTACCCTGTGTGTGTGTACATGTACGTGTGTGTTGGCGGGGGGGCAGTGGGTATGGCAGGAGGGCTTGGTTTAAAAGAAACGGTCCCCTTTCATTCCATGAACAGCACACGCAGGAAAGGACAGAAAGTGAAGGGAAGCAGAGGGTGAGAGCAGAAGCCGCTGGCAGCCCCCGCCCAGAGCGGAGCGGCAAGGCTGTGGTAACCGCCGCCGGCCTTGGCACGTGCGTGAGCTGCTTTTTGATGTTGTTACTGTTTTTCTGTCCTGACAGCTGCTGCCTAGGCCTTGGACGACATCAGTACTACGAGGTTTTCTCACGTGAGCTGAAATGATGCTGAGACGAGGGTCTTCCAGACGCCCCATCCTGCCGCCTCCTCCGCTTCCTCCCTCAGGCTCCTTCCGGTTCCTCCACAGGCGGGACTGGGGTCTCACTACCACCTGCTCCAAACGCCGCCCCTGGTGCCCCGACAGCCTGTGCTCTGTCCAGACTTCATGCCACCAACCTGCCACGCCAGCCCAGAAGAACACGTCCCCGCGTGAACTCGTTCCCCGTCACTGTCATTCTCCACACTTCACGCCGATTCTGCCATGAATCCACCCAGACGTCCAGGTCAGTGCAGACGCCACCTCCTCCTTCAGGCTCATCCCTGCCCTGATCTTCCTTTCCCACAACCCACTCCCCACATCAGATTCTCACTGCTCTAAGACCTGCCTCTCTGCGACGTGAATCCCATTCTGCTTTGCAGGCGCCAGGCCCTCCTCTCATGAGAGCACCTGTTCCAGGCTGGGGCCCATGCTTCACACACTTAGCACAGAGTCAGTATTTGTTGAGTGACTGACATAATCTGGGAACCTCTGTGCTGTTTTCCAGTTGCTAAGTCACGCCCCACTCTGCAACCCCATGGACTGCAGCACCAGGCTTCCTTGTGCTTCACCATCTCCCAGAGTTTGCCCATTCGTGTCCATTGAGTCTGTGATGCCATCCAACCATCTCATCTGCCTCCCTCTTCTCCTCCTGCCCTCAGTCTTTCCCAGCATCAGGGTCTTTTCCAGTGAGTCGGCTCTTCACATCAGGTGGCCAGAGTGTTGGCGCTTCAGCTTCAGCATCAGTCCTTCCAGTGAACATGCAGGGTTGCTTTCCTTTAGGAGGGACTGCTTGGATTTCTCTGCACCAATCCAAGGCCTGGTGCAAGGAACTCTCGAGAGTCTTCTCCAGCACCACAAATTGAAGCAATTGGTATTACTTCAGTTGTATTTTGTATATTGATAACTGGCAATCCAAAATTTTTGCCATCAAATCTAAAACTTGGAAGAACTGCCCCCCAAAGTACCATAAGGACTTTGGAATGTTTCATTAAATACTTCCTGCTGCCTTTTCCTTTCTGAGTTACCCAAGGAACATCCATACAGTTCATGTCGAATGTTCCTGTGACAATCTCAAGGCCTCACATGTTTGGAGGCATGGCCAGAGTTCAGAAAGCTCCTCTCCCAGTCTCCCCCACTGTTTGATCTTAACCCCCTTCAGCGTCCGCGTCTGTGGTGTCCCTGTGGGTCACTTCTGTGGACCCGTGCCCTGGATGACCAGCCTCGTTAGGGAGGTGCTGTGCGCGGTCCCAGTGTAAGGAGCCTGTCTTCCCCATGGGTGGTGAGCTCCTGGGGCATAGGGACCTGTCCTATACCAACACCATCACCCGCAAAGAGGAACCTCTAGGTACACAGAGCAGAGGATGGGTCACCAGCACTGGAGGGGGGCTGGCTAAGTGAGGGAGGCCCCCCACCACTCGGAAGACCCCAGTCAAGTGCAGAGTCAGGGCTCAGCGTCCATTGGCTCAACTTGAAGAGCTTAGATAGTTAAGACAGCTACCACAGTTCGCAAGGGTCCTTTGGAAGCAAGTCTTTAATCCTGAAGAGTTGCTCAGTAGGGTCCCTTGGACATGGGATCTGGAGGGCTCTGGGCTTACGGGAATTGTGTTCCCAAAAGCCTGGGTCCATCAGGAGAACTTCACTTGGGTTGAATTCAGGTAAGTCCTGAGTGCGAAGGTTTCTAAAATCTTCTTGAATTGTGGTACTTTCCAAGAGCCTAGGTTTGAAGCACTTGCATAGAAGATAATCTCCAGATCAAACCACTCATGGAAAAAAGTCTTGAGCTTTCAGAATACGGGTTTTCTAAATCTGCAGTCAACCTGGCTGACACTGTCCTCTTGAGCCTTGCCCACATGATGTTGCCATGAGGACGGCTTTCACAGGACCTAGTTCATGAGATACTGACTCAGTCTAAGGTGTTTCTCTTTAATCTTCCTCGTATTTCTGACTTTAACCTTCCAGTTCCCGAGCTCACCTGCCCTTTTTGGGCCCACATGATTAGACTGTTTGGGTAGAAAAAGGACCAACAGTTTCTGGGCCACGAGGATCACGTGCCACGAGACGACTTTTCAGGAAATGCTCTCCATATGTTGGAAAAACCAACTAGCTTCCACACTTAATAGAATCAATTTACACAGAATCTGGAACCTTTGGCACAAAAGTTACTGCATTATAACGTGGAGACGTACGTTCACAGTTTGTTAATATCGCCCCAGTATTTTTGCATGGTTTTCTGATCAAATTGTCAACACTTTCTGGTCAAGAAAGTGATTCCTAAGAATATGGAGCGTTTGGGATACTTTGGAGTATAAAAGAGTTTTGTTAATAATCACAGGCACATATTAAAAAAATAATCACAGGCACATTTTTGTATCTTTGGGAAGTTAATTTTACCATCACTCTCAGAACCTTTGTGAATGCCTAAGGGAGTTTTCCAATAGGAAGGCAACTTTAATAAAACAGAGGAGGCAGTGAGCTTGATTTCAAAAAACTTCTTAATGATGCAATAAACAAAAAGGTTTGGTCCCCACACAGAGACTTTTTGGGCAAACCATATAATTTTATTTACCCTTAATATACTGCTACGCAAAAATAGGAATTCTAGTACATATTTGTAAGGTAGTTCTGGGAATTGACCAAGTTAATATATGAATTATACTCTGTGACTATAAACTATATACAGATGGAAAAGAGGGTGTTTCTCATAAGAGGATATCTTAATGTCTCTTCCATATTCTGTGGCTGCAGTGTTCTGGGGACACTATCGTTATCTAATGAAATACAGTATGTTAGGTCTCCATAGACAGCAGCTGCCAACTGCGGCCTGAGCACAGGAGGGGGATCACAGCAGAGCTGTTGCTACGGAGCCCCCTTGTCTGCGGTCAGCCCTCCTGACACTATTAGAGACGAGAAGCAGCGTCCCCAAGCACGCTGGCCATGGTCTCAGTGCCGCTTCCAATTCACCAGGGACGGTGGTCCTTCCACCAAGCCCACTGCCTCGTCATAGCATGGGTCAGGGTGGATCCTCGAGCCCCTCCCCACTACGTGCTTCTTATCACTGGTTGCAGATGGCGGCGTCAGGAGCCAGTCTCGAGGTGCCCCTGGAAATGCCAGTTTAGAGACCTGAAGCTGAGCTGCCGACTTCTGGGTGGAGAGAACTGGCGATGCCATGTGGGACTGTGGCCTGGCACCTCAGACCACATCAGGGTCTGCGCTGTTCACCAGCACTGCTTTACCAGCGTTGACATCGAGGGTCAGTCTCCAGGGTCACAAGGAAAGAGTCCCAGTGGCTAAAATCATCTACTTCACCACATGACTAGCCCAATTTGTCTTTGTCAAACAGCAACAAGCCAGCACTTGCCTCATGAAACAGAATATCCATTGGAAGGACTGATGCTGAAGCTGCAATATTTTGGCCACCTGATGCAAAGAGCCAACTCACTGGAAAAGACCCTGATGCTGGGAAAGACTGAGGGCAGGAGGAGAAGGGGACGACAGAGGATGAGATGTTTGGATGGCATCACTGACTCGACGGACACGGGTTTGAGCAAGCTCTGGGAGAGTGAAGGACGGGGAAGCCTGGCGTGGCTGGGCATGACTCAGCAACTGAACAGCAACAGGACAAGCCAGCACCGGTGGCCCCGAGGGCTTTGGACTGTGACTGCTCCAAGGGGAGCCGAGGGCTCCTGGCTCCCCGGCCCCCAGGCTGCAGGGGCGCTGCTGCCCACCTGTGGACGCCGGGAGGACGGGTCTGGAGACCTGTGCGAGTCAGTCTGAATCCAGCCCACAGAGCTGGGGTCCTGGCAGATCCCGGCTGCCAAAGTGCTCGGCCAGACCGGCGTGGAGCGGCCACGAGAGCCTGGGTGGGCGGTGCGGTCTTAGGTCTGTTAAAATCACAGAAATGATGTCACTTTGGCATTTCTCACCACTGCCATGGGGCTTCCCAGGTGGCTCAGTGGTAAAGAATCCATCTGCTAATTCAGAGGTCGCAGGAGACATGGGTTTGATCCTGGGTCGGGAAGAACCCCTGGAGGAGAGAGTGGCAGCCCACTCCAGCGTTCGTGCCTGGAGAATCCCATGGACAGAGGAGCCTGGTGGGTGACAGTCCATGGGGTCGCAGAGAGTCAGACACAGCTGAGCGACGGAGCACGCACGCCTGTGCCACCAGCAACGGGAGGGGAACATCCTGAGAGGGGCAAGAGGACTTACTAAAGATAATGATGAAAGTAAGCTTTTAACACAAAGTTTGGAAGCTTTTGACACAAAATACTAGAACTCATAAGGAGGGCGGACCATTGCTAAAATCTAGCAAACTCTAAGGTCCCGTTGACTTCACGTCACAATGATCAGTACACACGGAAACCACTCACGTCAGCACAAAACCATGTCTGCACAGATCTCTGGAGACTTCTGTGGCTCTGTGGGTCTTCAGACAGGAAACTGGTAGAGGCTCTCCCAGTGGAAGTCCATTTCACAGAGACACTGCTGGAAGCAAGCTTCTGCCGGAGGGGAGGGTGCCATGAGGGAGGCTGGGGGAGGGTGCCATGAGGGAGGCTGGGGGAGGGTGTCATGAGGGAGGCTGGGGGGGGGTGTCATGAGGGAGGCTGGGGGAGGGTGCCACGAGGGAGGCTGGGGGAGGGTGCCATGAGGGAGGCTGGGGTTCTGGGAGGTCCAGTCATTGCTCCGGAAGCTTTGTCTCTATTCTCTGCTCTACACGGGTGCCTAGCCTGCTCTGCATGCATGCGCGCGGTCACGCCCGACTCTGTGACCCCCTGGGTCTGGAGCCCGCCAGGCTCCTCTGGCCACGGAATTCTCCAGGTGAGGACGCTGGAGTGGGTAGCCATGCCCTTCTCCACGGGGTCTTCCCGACCCAGGGACTGAGCCCACATCTCCTGCATTGGCAGGTGGGCTCTTTACCACTGGGCCGCCTGGGAAGCTGGTATGGGTGCCCATGACAGCAATCAGACCGTTTGTCACAAAGAGATTGCATCCTTGAGAGGACCCAAAGGTTGGTGCTTTAAGATCAGATGGAATCAGGTGCAGGCTTTTAACAGCAAGGAGGAGCTGCTTCTGCTGCCATTTGGGGAGATGATGACCTTTCTCCCTTAAAAATAAACATGGTCACCTGTCTTTGTTAATGCATTAAAGGAAGACGTGTATGCTGAATGTCTGAATTCCAAAAGTAAGACGTTTACGTTATGAGCAAAAAAGATGAAAGGAGAAACGAGGTGGGGTCAGTTGTCTGGGCTCAGCCCACATGCACACAGATGCGGGCACAGTAAGCCACTGGGTCAGGAGGGTGTTCTGTCTGTCATAGATTGCTGCATCTGGCGTATCTTAAATGGTATTTGTTAATATTATGCATCAGGCAGGCTAAGACATTTGGAATTAGAATTTCAAAGTAGTCTGTTCAAACTCAAGGGAGGGCAGATATGGTTAGGTGATCAGAGGGTAGTTCTGCTGTTTCTTAGCTTAGGAAAGATTTGCTAGAAATGGGAATCACAAGCCATACAATCACGCGTTTCACGCTGCCATCTGACTCCAGGGACAATGACCACTCTGGAGCCTCCGGGCTCGGCCGGCACCCACCTCCCAGCAAGCTCTCAGCCCTGCCCCGGCCACCCAGCCTCACCTGCCGAGGGACGAAGGGTCTCACCGGACAGTTACATGTGTGCTGTTTTATCTCCTTCACACACACACGCATCATATTAGAGAAAAGGAACGCGCAGGGACCCAGACCAGGCGGCTCAGCGCGTGGCCCTGTGCTGGCAGCAGGGCTCACTCGGGAAAAGCCAGCATGACTTGGAATCCAGCCCCTGGGCTGCGTGTGCAAAGCCTGAGGGAGCCCCATCGGGAGAGAGGAATTAGGAAGGAGGAATGAAAGACTGTTCCTGCGGCCTTTCCTCTTTCTGTTACGCAGTATGGCTGCCGGGGAAGCCCGTTTTTGAGGAGGGGACGTGCGCACGTGAGCTCACAGGGGGCAGTGTGCCTCCCTTATCCTGGTGAGCTGGGAAGAGGACGAAAGCCTGACACTGACCAGCAAAAGCGTCGGGCATCCGCAGCAGAGTGGCCTCACCAACACGTGTGAATCGAGGCCGTTTCCCCCAGGCCTCCCCTGAAAGCTGTTTCTCAGGCCGAGCTGTTCTGAAGACAGAATGGAATCTCGGCAGGCCCAGTGACCCCGAAAGCTGTTCTCGGGCTGTCTCAGCGAGTTAGAATCGAGCTCCCCTTTCTGATGTGACCAACCTGACTGCGATGGTAGGGATGCTAAATCGTTAAAAACAGTGCTGAGAAGTTCACATGGTTCCAAATGCAAAACCTTTAAGAGGAAGTCCCCAGCTGACGCTCATACAGGCAGAGACAGGACAGAGAAGGAGCAAAGGAGAGACGGAAGACACTGGGCTGGGCTGGGGCTGTGAGCCCTGGGTTATCTGTTTGGTCTAAAGTTCTTTCTGTGCTTGAAAAAATAAACTACATGGAAGAACCAAGAAAACAAAGAAACAAAAGCTTTGAAGACCACGAGCTTTTTCAAAGTACTGCTGGGAAAGCCTCCCCAGGAAGAGTTCTTTGCCCCTACGTGGCGCCGAGAAGGCTGTGCTTTTGGGAGAGAAGGAAAGGGCGACTGCTCGCAAAGCAGGGCGCTGAGAGCACACGAAACTAGTTCAATCTCGATTTTGTAGAGCGTAACTGATCAGAAGCTTTACTTAATATATTTTTATTATAATTCTCAGTTTTGGTATTCTAACTCTAGAAAAGTCCTTAATTGCAGGGAGGCTTACTGATAACATAGGATTCCCTCATAGCTCAGCTAGTAAAGAATCCGCCTGCAGTGCAGGACGCCCTGGTTCAATTCCTGGGTCAGGAAGATCCCCTGGAGAAGGGATAGGCTACCCACTCCAGTATTCTGGCCTGGAGAATTCCATGGACTTTATAACCCATGGTGTTGCAAAGAGTCGGACACGACTGAGCGATCTTCACTTTCACTTACTGATAACAGGAATTTCCTGAGTTCTGCAGGGTCAGGCTCAGGAAGCCTCCAGCTTCACAGCTGGGTCGTCCCCACGGAGGGCTGAGTGGGTGGGAGACCCTTCCACACTAACCGATGTGCCCATCAGACCTGCTGTGGCCTGAGCTCACCTTGCTTTACAGATTTATGGAAAAGGAAAATCACAATTTTATGAAGACTTAAACCAAAACCCTGGTGGAAAATGTTAATAAGGGACACACTCTGTTCCAGAAACGTTCTAATCAGTAAACTTTAAAAAATAAATATTTTGTCCTCACCTCCTCTTCTTACTAAACAGAAGAAAGTCTCTTTTACACAACTGGGTTTGTTTTACGCTGGGCACTTTAGTGCCATGTAATCTTGGGTGTGTGCGTAGGAGAGAGTGACAAAGGCCTTCTGCAGGAGGCTGAGCGAGAACCACGGGTAAGAGTCACAGCAGCAGTGACTTCACCTGCCTTTCAGGGCTGACATGTTTAAGAGCCTCAAATAAGTTTACATGAACGATTGTATGAACCTTATTATCTTATTTAACATCTTAACAATTAAGGTTATAGGAACATAGGCAAAATTCAAAGGTGACTACTTATAAGCAGTGGAAAATAATAACAGAATTATACCATATTTCCATAAATGTACAGCTATTTATATCTAAACTGAAGGCAAAAAAGCTTTGCCTGGCATTATGAGTGAAACATGGATTCTACCTCTAATTGTGGAAGAGGAAGCTAAGAATCGCAGTATTATTTCAGAATCTTGTTCATGTGTTGGTAGATTCAGCCATTTATTTGTTCATTCAACTAACTTTATTAAAAGCATCGTAGGAGCCGGGGTGTTGTATGTTCCTGGGACCCAGCAGGTCAAAGACTCTGTCCTCAGGGTGCTGGGGGTTTTAGCTGGAGAAAGACCACACACAGTCGGTCAGCACCATTTAAGAGACAGCTTCAGACAATGGCAGGGGGTGAGGGGCTAAAACAGGCGACTGGGGGGTGAGGAGCCCAGGAGGGTAGGCCCCTCCTGAAAGATGGGGCGGCGAGGCTGCCGGGGACGGCGGGGCATCACTGGAGGGAGAGTGCTCTGGCGAGAATGGGCCCCGCGGCTCCAGAACCAGAGAGGAGGCCGGGGTGGCGGGGCCCAGGAGGGGGCACCAGGGGCCAGGGCTGGGTGCTTGAAAGCTGCAGGCGGAGAGCGGGAGATGAGGCTTGTTCAAGAGCGGCAAGGGCCGGGCGGGAGCTTCACGCAGAGGCACAGGACGACAGAGATGCCCCATTCCGTGCAAGCCCCAGGCAGGACCGAGAACACCAGCCAGGCGTCCTGAGAGGGGCTCGGGGCTGGACGAGGGGCGCGTGCAGGCTGAGCTGCCAGGGATCCCGGACAGAGCCAAGCGGAGGCTGTGGGCCGAGCTCATACAGATTCCGCGCATTTCATCCTCCTGCCTGCCCCTCATTACCCTCCCAAATGTCTGCACACCCTGACTCCTCACTGGACCGGTGAGGACAGGTCTGGTCTCAGAACCAAAGCTTCGTTTAGATTCACTCGAAGTAAAAACCTGTGTAGAAACCTGAATGTTCAACGGCCCTGACGCTTCTAACAGCCTTCATGCTTCGTTACCTGGACAAAATCTTCAGATATTCGATGACACTAATTTTTATCTTGGGGCTTCCTCGGTGGCTCAGAGGGTAAAGCATCTGCCTGCAATGCGGAGACCTGAGTTCAGTCCCTGGGTTGGAAAGATCCTCTGGAGAAGGAAATGGCAGCCCAGTCCAGTGCTCTTGCCTGGAAAATCCCCAGATGGAGGAGCCTGGTGGGCTGCAGTCCACGGAGTTGCAGAGCTGGACCTGACTGAGTGACTCCATGCAACATCTCACTGAAGATCAGTTTGCCCAACAGAAAACAAACAGTCAATACTTAACCCAAACTTAATATATAAAATCAATCTAACAACTAAACCAACTTGATATCCTGGGATGTGCTGAGCTGTGGTAAGTTGCTTCAGTCAGGTCCAGCTCTGTGCGATCCTAGGAACTGTGGCCTGTCAGGCTCCTCTGTCCATGGGATATGTCGATAGACTTAAACAAATAAGGCAACTCCTGAAACACAGACAAGGGTGTGCGAGCACGCGTGCATCTCCAAACACAAGAACAGCCCGAGGAAGCACGTGGTAACTGGCCACCGTCCCAGGGAGCAAATTCTCCTGGTGGCACAGAATACTGATCAGCTCTTCAGGTCACGTGGGCCCAGGAGTTCAGTCCCCACGCTGATTGTGGGTTGGTTCTCAGATGACATAAAAACATCCTCTAAGAGATTCGCACCCTGGAGTAGCCAACAGGCCCAGGCTTTGTGAACACACTCGAGCGAGGCCAAGAAGATCCCAGGCTTTGAGAAAATGAGAGCTTCTAAGAAAGGGCAAGAGCACACACGTGCACCAGCTCTCCTTGCTGGCTGGCCGTTTTCAGGCTCCACACGGGAAGGGGTCCAGGGCTCCCAGGGAACCACCCAGAGCCCAGGCCCAGCTGCCTCCTCCAGCCCGTGGGGCTCCAGGACCACCCCCCAGAACACTCGTGGGGCTTGCCACAGGCCCTAGAAGCCACGCCCCAGCCCCCAGACCAACCTTTCCAGGCTTCGGGAAATCCCAGCATGGCTGTTCTCCTGTTCGCAGGACACCAGGCTCTAGCCAGGTGATGCCATAAACTGGCTATCGATTCAGTGGGAAGAACCAGCGCAGAGAAATGAAAGATGCGTTTTCAGGCCGATCGCTTTACTCCTCACCGCCCCAGTGCCTGGCGTGGAGCCCAGCACAGCCTAGGTGGTTAGTAAACACTTGATGAACGAGGTGGGTGCACCCACCCACCTAGCCCCACCTGGAGAAGGGGCCTCCGAAGCAGCCTCAGCACCAAGGCCAGAGCCACCTGGTGGACACGGGGGTCACTCCGAGAGACACTGAGCCCTGCCGGCCTCGACAGTGAAAGCCGTTGGGAAGAATGGGTCTCAGCGCTTCATTTTTCAGTTTCCTCCACAATATTTACTATCTTAAACGAGCACTCAGCAGAGGGAAGGACAGACTTCTATGCTATGAAGCAAATTTAATTTCTTGCAGAATATTCTCATGTATTTCATTCTTTTCTGCCTCGCTTTTTTCTCTGCCTAGCTTACCAATGCTTTCACCTTCGTTGGGATATTTGGGAATATTGCATAATCTATTCCTGGGATGCATGAGCAGCTCTGCAGCTTATAAAATATTCATTCACTTTCAAAAGTATTTGCACCCTGCTGTCAAACGTGGACAGATTCATACAGAGTATCAGAAAATGGCTATTTTAATGGCAAATGCTTTCCTCAAACCTCTCTTTCCACTAAAACATTTTCTTCAAAATTATTTTCATAAGATGAACAATTTCAACATTAGCAGCTAATCCCCTTTCATTTAAAACTCTGCTGATAAAATTCTTTGCTTGTCATTCAAATAGTAAGTAATAATTATAGACTGGAGGCTCCCATCTCTGGATTCATTAATGGTAAATTGCATGGAAGTCTGAAGCATAAGGCGGCTTTGATACATCTCAAAATGCAATTTCCATAGCTTCCCTTGGCTATGTACAATTAATTATACAGTTAATAAGGGAAATATGTTAATGAAAGAAACATTATTCATCCAGACCACCTGCCTTCACCAAATATCTTTTGTAAGCTTCTCTTCTTTTTGTACTTTTGGTCTACAGACAGTTAAAAAAAAAAAAGACCTCACAATTGACAATGCGGTGATTTTGAACATCGGTCTCCCAGGCTGCAGCTACTTCCATTAACACAAGTCCAAAGAAACATTAATTCAAGTTCATTATATTTCTACTAATTTCTGCCTTTTAAAAGCTTAAGATGTCTACCCATGGCATTTTAAATGCCTGAAACAGCTGTTTATCAAACAAAAAATTACTATTAAGCTGTCTTATTTCTACCAACGATGCACTCATCTTCAGAGATAAATGGAAAGCCCTGGAAAACTAGGAGAAACTGCAAGAAAGATGCAGAAGCCCACCATTCTGGATAGATTAAACTCTCCTAAGTCGTTTCTCATCCATTGCAAGCCCCTGTGTTTAACAATAATTAAATCCTCTCATTCCTTGGATATTCAGAGTTGGTCTACAGATGGTTTAATGCAAAAGCCCATGTTAACCTTTACAAAGACAGTTAATGGCTGAGGCTTTGATGTGGAAGAGAAAGCAGAGTGGTTTAACTAGAAAAGTGAACTGTCTACCTGTAGCCACCTGTCTGTCCACTTTTTATAAATTACTTGGACAATAGGAAAGAATGCATTTGCAAATATTAGTTTTAAACAATTTTTTATTAATATAGATTAATAAAGAGCCTTATTAAATGAGATAAGCATTTGATTCCAGCCTCAATCATGTCTTTTTGATATATGAAAAATACTTTCAACCATGAGTTATTCAGAAATTCCATTAATGTTCAAAATGTAGTTGGAAACCAACCTTGGATTCCAGAGCTGACAAAAAAAGAATCATGACAATGCAGTTTTAAGATAATCAACTCTCAAAGATCTTCTAATGAAGAAACAAATTCTGGGAGACAGCACTCTCCCAAAGAACACCCTTGCCATCTCTAGCATGGGGTGGGGGGCCTGACGGGTGACGTCAGAGAAGAAGGTGAGCGATGAAGAAATCACTACATTTCACTGTCATTCGGCGACTCAGGCAGTGCTGCCTTAAGATCATTGTGAAAAGCAGTTGCAAATAACGTTTCTATGTGTGTACCAGCAGGTCCATATGCTTAAAGGGCCATCCGCCCACACCTCCCCAACCAGATGGTCACCTACAAAATTCAAGTGGTCAATCTCAAATCACAATGGTAAGAGCAGATTCTGAGACCCAACACCTTCACCATCACCTAGCTGACATGAAAAAGCTGAGAGGAAGCAATTTTCACTCGAAAGATGACGGCAGCCGCTTAACAGGGAAACCTCTCAGGAAGAGGGAGGAGGGGGGATGGTTGCCTAGCAACACAGAGACATCATCTCGCGCATCGCCAAGCAGTAGGGCTTTTCTTAGCAGCAGTCTTTTCTGTTCTGTACGAGTGATGTACTCATTACAATTTTCTGATGGAGTTTTTAGGAAGAAGAAAGAATTCCAGCGGGTGCAGTAAAGGTTAGCTAGGAGAGCAACATACACATGAATTTCCTCTCCCATATCCAGATGGGAAAGGCTGGACTCTACAGAATAGTATTAGGGGATATTTGCACACGATCTAAAAGTGCTATTTGGAAGTACAATGTCTGGATTTTAATTTTCTGAAACCAACAGGCCACACGCTCGTTGGCAATAATATGAGAGCAGGGGAATAGAAGTGACACCAAGACAGTAAAAGCTAATATAAGACACAAGCATTTACCCTCATCTTCTCACCAACCAAACTTGCTGAGAGGGAATGAAGCCTAGACATCTGTCTCCTGTCCTCCCCAAGACCTTCCAACCAGCAGCGAAACTGCTAAAATACAGCAAAGAAAAAGGGAAAAATGAAGCTTTGATCGTCAGCCACAATAACCAGGATTTGGTTGACAAGCGTTCTTTGTTCAGTTGCTTTCAAATGGGGAGTTCAAGGTGGAAGAGAGAAGGGAGTTGATCTATCAAAAATCGTTTTCATTTTTTAGGGTGGAAAGTTGGAGATAAGACTATCAAATGCATTTTTCACCTCTCCCCAGTTCAGCTGCCAGTTGTGCCGTGTGCTGCCGCATGGCATGCCCACGCGCTCTCAAGGTTCGATGGGTGAAGCGGAGGATTTTCAGATGTCAGTCTTCTGCTCCCCCAGCACAGCCCAGCTGGGAACCGTCAGGGCCCCTCCCAACAGCTGCCTCGACCGTTATGGCGACACACAGCTCTCTGGCATTTCCCCGTGGCCACCAGGCGTGAGTATCCAGGGTCCACCCCCCCGCCCAGCTGCTGCTGGCCGAGGCGCCTGGCCACGCGCGTCCCCAGGCAGCCTTTGCTGCACGCAGCCGCGCAGGCACTTCCTGAAGAGAGGTGGCCCCTTTCAGTTCAGTCCCTCGGGCGTGCCCTATTCTCTGTGACCCCATGGACGGCAGCACGCCAGGCCTCCCTGTCCATCACCAACTCCCGGAGCCTGCTCAAACTCACGTCCATCGAGTTGGTGATGCCATCCAACCGCCTCATCCCGTCGTCCCCTTCTCCTCCTGTCTTCCATCTTTCCCAACATCAGAGTCTTTGCCAAGGAGTCAGTTCTTCACATCAGGTGGCCAAAGTATTGGAGCTTCAGCTTCAGCATCAGTCCTTCCAATGAATATTCAGGCCTGATTTCTTTTAGGACAAGAATGGATGGATCCCCTTGCAGTCCAAGGAACTCTCAAGAGTCTTCTCCAACACCACAGTTCAAAAGCATCAATTCTTTGGTGCTCAGCTTTCTTTGTAGTCCAACTCTCACATCCATACATGACCACTGGAAAAACCATAGCTTTGACTAGATGGACCCTTGTCGGCAAAGAAATGTCTCTGCTTTTTAAAATGCTATCTAGGTTGGTCATAGCTTTTCTTCCAAGGAGCAAGCGTCTTTTAACTTCAAGGCGCAGTCACCATCTGCAGTGATTTTGGAGCCCCCTAAAATAAAGTTTCTCACTGTTTCCCCGTTTATTTGCCATGAAGTGATGGGACCAGACGCCATGAGCTTAGTTTTCTGAATGTTGAGTTTTAAGCCAGCTTCTTCACTGTCCTCTTTCATCAAGAGACTCTTCAGTTCCTCTTTACTTTCTGCCATAAGAGTGGTGTCATCTGTGTATCTGAGGTTATTGATATTCCTCCCGGCAATCTTGATTCCAGCTTGTGCATCATCCAGCCTGGCATTTCACACTGCATGTAAGTTAGGTAAGCAGGGTGACAATATACAGCCTTGATGTACTCCTTTCCCAATTGGGAACCAGTCTGTTAGAACCATGTCTGGTTCTAACTGTTGCTTCTTGACCTGCGTACATATTTCTCAGGAAGCAGGTCAGGTGGTCTGGTATTCCCATCTCTTAAAGAATTTTCCATAATTTATTGCAATCTATACAGTCAAAGGCTTTGACATAATCAATAAAGCAGAAGGAGATGTTTTTCTGGAATTCTGTTGCTTTTTTTTATGATCCAATGGATGCTGGTAATTTGATCTCTGGTTCCTCTGCCTTTTCTAAATCCAGCTTGAATATCTGAAAGTTCATGGTTCATGTACTGTTGAAGCCTGGTTTGGAGAATTTTGAGCATTACTTTGCTACTGTGTGAGATGAGTGAAACTGTGTGGTAGTCTGAACATTCTTTGGCATTGCCTTTCTTTGGGACTGGTGACCCCTTTGCCCATATACAAAAGGGAAGTGTGGGAACTGGCCTGGATGAGGCGGCCGGTTGCTCTCAGAATACGGGAGCACCTTAAGGTGTCTCATTTACTATGCAGAACGTACAGCTGGGCCTTAGATGTGACTCTGAAGGCGACGTGAGATCGGCTGGCAGCGGCCATCTACACTGTGTTTAGCCTGCAACGAGCCTCATGTTCCTGAGGATGAGAACAAATAACCTGAACCGCCTCCTCTATGAGAACCTGGAGATGCTGGGTGGACGGCACAGTCTGCCTTTCACAACATAAAGGGAAGTCCCAGGAGCTTGGCTTCCACTGTCCACACGAGACCTTGGGCAACCGGAGATGTAGGAGGCAGGGTGCTGGGTGTGAGACACTGCCTCCCCAAACCAGGATGCTCAGAGGCCACACTGTCAGTGAAAGCATTTGCTCAGGCCACAAGGCAATTACCTGTCTCCCTACAGACTCAAAATGGGAAAACATTTGGACTTGGGGCCTCATCTAGGGTTGAGGGTCAAATTTACAGTACTTACTTCACCTGGGACTCTCTGGGTAGGGAGCTGATGTAAAGATGGTTCTGGTTTCATGAAAGCCAGGAGTGGCTGGAATATCAATCTAAAAACTTCTCCTTTGAGGTCAACACTGTCAGCATGGGCTACACAAAATTCTGAGAGACAAAGCCCCACTAATGAGGAGCTTATAATCTGAAATTCCAGAATCCAACAGATGGCAAACATACCCAAGTGTGAGTTTCAGCTCATAGGAACCTAGATAATAGAAATATTAATATTACATGGAAATAATGCTACATTTAGAAGTGTCAAAGGAGGTTCAACAATACAGGACAAGTACAAGGCAGCAGGCAGGCTTGGACAGGAGTAACACAGAACTGCAAATGAAAAACACAGTCCTGGAGACTACAGACGCAGAGGACACACCACGTGGAAAACTAGACACTGCTGGAGGGAGGCGAGGCACGGCGGGCGGCAGGGCCGGGGCACGCCTGGAACGCAAGGCAGAGACCGAGAGAGAGTATGCACGGGGGAGAGTGACACCCCACAGTCAGAGGTGAACGGTGCTTCATCTTCTAGAAATGGTAGAAGATAGGAATTCTGACTTCAGGAATCATGGTAAGTCTGGAGCAAAAGAGAAATATATCATAAAGTAGGTCCACACGAAGACAGGGCACAGGGAAGCTCCTCAACAACGAGGCTGGAGACTTCAGGAAGAAAGCAAGGTGCATGAAGGCACAGCCTCCGCACCAACAACAAGCAGCCTGTCAACAGCATCAAAGGCAAGAAAACAGGGCTTTCACAGCAATGAGAGAAAAGTGACTAGAATCTGATCCTTGTCTAATCTACCTTGCAAGTGTGAGGATTAATTAAAGACATTTTCAGACAAAAATGGGAAGACTTTCCTACTAAAGGACTGCAAGAATATGTTTTAGGACAAGAGGAAATTTTACCCAAAACAAAAAACTGAGAAAAGTGATGTTGATATGGAAACAAATGAGTCAGTCTGAATAAGGGCTGAGTGTGAAAATGAATAATTAAGAAAGGGTTAGTTTAAGGGTATAAACATACGGTGAAACTGAAATACTGGATAACGACGAAACTTGTCTCAGAGGGAGGTACCAGGGTCAAAGTCAGCGACCCCGAGGTCATCTGGGAGGGGGCGGAGATGTGCTTGGAAAAGTCACCCGGAGAATAATTGAATTGCAACTGTGGAGCCTGTGGGGGCGGGAGAGGGACTCAGGCGAAGCCAGGCCTCGCAGAGGAGGTGAGGGGCGCGGCACACGGGGCGCGGCACAGGGAGGCCTGGGCGGCCCTGCACAGGCTGGGCGGCTCGTGCACCCTGGCGGGGCTTCGAGAGCCGCCCTGTTCCGCGGGTGGGGAGACCAAGCCGGTGGTCTTGAGCAGCCCAGGGGTTGCCCTGGGAGGCAGCCTTTGGGTTTGGGACCACCTTTCATCAGCGCCTCTCCTCTCTGACTCTGGAAGAGAAGCCGTCAGAGGACAGAGGTCGTGACCCCTGGGGTCCCACTTGTGGGTCACACCCTCACCTCCCTGCTCAGGGAGCCGCAGGGGCCACCTGCGGACGGAGCGCAGCCCTCACTCTGTGCAGGGTCACGGCCGTTCAAGGCTGTGTGAGCTCCCCGCTTCTCCCGAGCACTCTCACCCTGGGAGCAGGATCGGGGTTCCTGGAGGGGCTGCGGCCTTTCCTGCCATCTGCCCACCCGGACAGCGGCCCCTCTCTGCCCAGGCCTCCCAGGACGGCGAGTCTCCCAGCAAAGGACCGTGCTCGGCACTTGGCTGCATCCACCCTTCTCCAGCCGCACCCTCCTGCTCACCGCAAAGAGACTGAAGCCTTCTCGGGACCGCACGCTGACCGCTTCACTCGGACTCAGGAGCGCGTGCCGGGCCCTGCAGCTGTGCCACGGGGCAGGGATGGAGGAGGAGCAAAAGTGGTTCCTTGACGAGCTACCGGGGAGGTGCGATTTCAGAAGCTACATGTTATACAGGAAAGCTACGACAAGCCTAGACAGCATATTAAGAGGCAGAGATATCCCTTTCCCCACAAAAGTCTGCATAGTCAAAGCTATGGTTTTCCCAGCAGTCACGTATGGATGTGAGAGTTGGACTATAAAGAAAGCTGAACGCAGAAGAATTGATGCTTTTGAACTATGGTGTTGGAGAAGACTCTTGAGAGTCCCTTGGACTGCAAGGAGATCCAACCAGTTCATCTTAAAGGAGATCAGTCCTGAGTATTCATTGGAAGGACTGATGCTGAAGCTGAAACTCCAATACTTTGGCCACCTCATGCAAAGAGCTGACTCATTGGAAAAGACCCTGATGCTGGGAAAGATTGAAGGCAGGAGGAGGAGGGGACGACAGAGGATGAGATGGTTGGATGGCGTCACCGACTCGATGGACATGAGTCTGAGCAAACTCCAAGAGATGGTGAAGGACAGGAAGCCTGGTGTGCTGTAGTCCATGGGGTCACAAAGAGTCAGACACGACTTGGAGACTCAGTAAGAACACCACGGTACATACTACTGACTTTACATACAGCTCCGCCCTGGGCCTGGACTCACGCTGCGGTCACTCCGCTTCCCGAGTGTTTCTAAATCTGCCAGACCCCCAGAAGAGCCCTTTGGGCTGGAAGAACATGGCCTCTTTTCTGGGCAACACGTCAGGTTTCGCTGAGGGAGGCGGTCAGGCACATGTGTGTCTGTGCGTGTGAATGGACACTTCCCAAGTGCTATCTGGACGCCAGTTTCCATTTTTTCCCCTCGGAAACGTTAACTCACAAACTTACAGATTGTGTCTGAGTGTTCAGTCTAATTCAGCAAACCGTGACTGAGTGCTGAATCCCACGCTATCTTACACAGCTCACTCTCAACAAGAAGGCACGACAAGTAAGGACATCGTTCCGGCATCATCCCAGCACTTTAAACGATAAATCAGTTGTTTAATAATCACAAGACAAGCTACACCCTCCACCAAAAATGTAACGGTGGTTCTGTGCCCCCAGGACTGGGCAGGGGAGACGGCAGTCCCTTAGGGCCAGACAGTGAGGAGCCGCAGATGCCGCCGGGACCTCCCTGGCGGCCCAGGGGTCAAGACGCAGCGCTTCCAGCACAGGGGTGCAGCTTCACGTCCTGCTTGGGGAACTGAGATTCTGCATGCTTTGAGGTGCGGCCCAAAAGAAAAGGCATTGACCTCGAAGCGCCAGAGCAGCCCCGTGTGGAGGGCCAGCCGAGTGGGCGGCTCTGCAGAAGCCCGGGGCCCAGGCCCGTGTGTCTGAGTGTTGCCCCGCCTCCCTGCACCTTCTATTCCCGGCTGAGCAGTGGGCCCTGCCCCAGCTCCTGCTGAGAAGCTGACAGCCTGACCTGGTTCCTGCCACGTGCTGATGCTTCCTGTGCCAACACCTTCCTTTCCTGAGGACGCTCCTGGAGACGCACCTTCTCCCAGAGGGGGGCGGTGGGGGTCACTGTGCCCAGAGGGGGAGGGGTG
>SJYG01000505.1:614859-632002 GCA_006410535.1 Litocranius walleri
GGGTGGGCATCACTGTGCACAGAGAGGGAGGGGTGGGGTCACTGCACCAGGGGGGTGGGGTCGCTGCACCCAGAGGGAGAGGAGACAGCCTCTGTCCACCAGCCTCCCCTCCAGCCCACTTGCTGCAGGTGGGGCTGCAGAGCAGATGCCCCCTGAGCCTGGGGAGTTGGCTGCCTCCCGGCAGTGTAAGCCCATTGCCTCCAGCACAGTGCGTGGTGGAGGGCTGGGGCAGAAAGGAGTGGGGCCTCTCCCTGCCTTCACATGAGCAGCAAATGCGCGCGGTTTAGGCTTCAGGCCCTGTCACGTGCTGTGTCCCCCAAACTCACAGGGGAAGTCCGGCCCCCAAGACGTCAGGTGCGAGTTTGCCTGGAGGTAGAGCCTCGAAAGAGGTGATCAAGTGGTGGGTGGGCCGTGGTCCACCCTGATGGGGTCCTTATAAGACGAGATGAGGACACGCACGCAGAGGGTCAGCCGTGTGAGGACGCGGGGGAGGACCGCATCCACGTGGTAGAGAGAGGCCCTGGTAAACCTTCCCACACCACGACCTCGGGCTTCCAGCCGCCAGGACTAGAGACAGTCAGATTCTGTCATCTGAGCTACCCTATCTAGGGTGCTGACCGCCGAGCTAAGACAGGCCGCGTGAGGGCCAATGGCCCACAGCAGCTGGGCACGCACGCCTCCAGGGGTAGGAGCACAGGTGCCGAATTTGAAGGCTGGGAAGCTGGGGCTGCCCACCTCCACCTCCGACCGACTGGGCCTTGGGGAAGGCACGCAGCTTCGGCTTGGGCCTCTGACTTCCGCCGTCGGGCACAGAAGCATTAACCTGAGCTGAGGAGCCTGAGGGGGAGGAGACCACGCCAGCATTCCGCAGGCCCAGCGGTCAGGGTGCAAAGGAGGCGGCTCCGGGGAGCCCCGCCGCGGCTGGCCGAGAGGGCCGAGTGGCCGACCTCTCCGTGGACACAGCACGCCCTCCGCCCGTGTAGCCCGTCACCAAACACCCCGGCTCCGTCCGTAAGTGTCCTCCCTTCGAGAGGCGGCCTCGGTCACGGTAGCAGTGTGGTAACTTCCCAGTTTCCAGGGGCTCACTTTACCACCCTCAGTTTTATCGTCTTCATCTGTGAAATGGGCGGAACCCAGGTCCTACGTCATGGTTTCTCGGGACGGTGCTGCTACTCACGCTCAGGGTGCTCACTCCTGTATTTTCCAGGAGTGAAGGGGATGCAAAGATCCAGCCCAGGCCCAGACTTTCAACTTGAAGACGCGGCCACTCCGTCTACACAGCCCCACGCATGAGGTCCTCCAACTCCAGGCCCTGGGGACCCCCACCTGCTCTCAGCACCACCCCAAAGCAGCATGCTGACAAGTCGGCCTCTGAAGACGAGCGTGGTCCAGAAACAGGCCTTTTGAAAGGGTAAATTCAAAGGTAACCCTTTAGTTTTCCAAAGGGTGGACGCCCATCACGGGTGTAAACGACGACGCTGACCCCAGCTCCGTGCAGTCCCTGGCCCGATGCCTCCGTCTCCGGAGGGCTGTCTTGAGCTGCATCAGACCTGGTCACTTTGCCTTGGAAACGCATCTTCAGAAGCCAGCCCAGTTCACCCCTGAGGGCGTTTCCTCCCCAGCTCCCCTCGTGGTGAAGCTGGGGCCCCACCTTGCCCCAGGCCTGTGTGCTGCATGGTCAGGGCCAGCCTCCAGGCCCCCTCCTGGGCTCGCAACCCCCCCTACCAAAGCACCGCCACTTGCGCCCAGGGCTGTGGTGTCCTGCATACCGGATGTCTCCCCACGGAGCAGGCCCTTGTCTCCTCCGCTTCATCGGAGTAAAATCATTCAGATTTTGGCCCTAATCCTTCCCAGTTTACTCATCACAGCTGCAGGTCCACAGGCCCGGCATCAACCTGGGTTAAACCTCCTGATTTAACCTCCCTGGCTTAACCTTCAGGGGAACTCGCAAGGATGCTACCACTGAGCCTGTGCTGCGGATGAGAAAGCAAAGGTCAGAGGGTTCATCAGGGACTCGGGGCCAGGATATGGCCATGCTTCCTAGCTTCTGCCAGTTGTGGGGGCCTGGTGCCCTTGCTTCCAGCAAGACGTCCATCTCCAGGTCTAGCCCCGGGCTTGGCAGCCCTGAGGTGGTGCTGAACCCCGTCGGGGGAGGCGGCTCTGGGGGCAGTGGGCTCCTGGTGGCCGGCCTGCCCTGCCCACGTGCCCACTGCGGCCGCCAGGACTCCCCTCCCGTTCCCCGCTCCCTGAGGCCTCGCCGCCTCTGGGCTTGCACCAACACCTGCCTCCCTGGCCCACCTCTCTGGGTCTCGCCCCCCGCCTGGGGGCCCCGGCGCGGCGGGAAGGCCATCCCTGCCGTTGAGCTGGCTTGGCCTCCTCCGTCTTGGAGACTGCCCCGGTCGAGTGGGCTGCCGTCAGTGGCTTCGTCGTCGGCACCGCAGCCTGTGACTGGGCGCACATCTCCTGTGAAGGCCTCACGGGACCGCCTGCCTCCTCTGCGGGGAGGGCTGATGGCTCCTCTCACCCCCAGGAGGACTGGTGTGTCGAGAGCCCTGCATGGCAGCTCCCAGCGTGGGGCCTCGGAGCAGAACCCGACCGTACGCCGTGTGGATGGGGTGGCCGGGGTGTGGGGCGAGGGCACTCGGGGCCGAGGGCTCCCACCAGGTTGGCCCCCTGCCCTCTGGCTGCAGCGGCCTGGCTCAGCAGCGGTCGCTCCTCAGTCCTCCAGAGGCTACAGGCTCTGCCGAGGGGCACGTTCTGTCCTCTACCTTGGGGGCGAGCGCGCCTCCCAGCGGGTTCCCGATTGGCTCCTGGGGTCTGCCTGGACTTTGGCACAGCCGCCCTCATGCAGCGTCAGCGAGTGATCCCAGGGGCCGGCCATCTGTGCTGGGAGCGGTTCTGACGCCTGTGTCCCGGCGGCCTTGACGGGTCAGCAGGTCGAAGGGGTCAGGTCCTGAGGTTCAGGTGCTCCGCAGCCCATGCGGACGCGAGGCCAGTGTCCACACACCACTGACAAGACCTCCTGGCCCGGGGAGGTGGCCACGTGAGAAAGGGCCGCGGTTCCCGAGCCTAAGACAAGCTGCGCCACCTGCCATCATGGGTGAGATGGCGTGAAAAGGGCACGGGGACTTGCTTCTGCCCGTCTCCACGTCTCGGTGCCCCGTGCGGGGACAATGACCGTGGGGGGATGGGAGGCCCCTCTGTACCCAGGTCAGGGGGCAGCGGCTCGCCGTGTGCACTGGGGTCCTCGTGGCTCCACTGGCCTCTCTTCACGGGGTTCGCTCCCCACTCCGAGTCGGGAAGAGCAGCTGGTGACCCCCGTTCAGACGAAGTTGGTTAATGAGAGGGAGCCTTGAGTCCACGGGCCGGCCCAGGGTACGCAGGCGTCTGTGTTGGACGGTGGTGGACGGGGGTTGCTGCCGTCGCCAGGGCTCGCCCCATGTTAGTGGGGTTGCGGGTGGCTGGGGGATGGTGGGTCAGTTCTGTGGGGTAGAGACTCACCCAGAGACTACCACCAGGCTCCCTCTCACACCTGCCGTCACACAGGGAACCGAGAGACACAATTTTCTATGGAAAACAATACCCTCACTTCCCGTTTGGAGATGAGATACATCAAGTTGCAACTTGAAGGTCTGGAAATATGGAAACATCACAACAGGACAAAGACTCTCAACACACGCCCCCAGAGGGAACTTGCCAGACAAACACCCCTCGCTGACGTGTTGGCCCCAGGACTGACTCTCATTAAAAAACTGAACTTTCAGATAAATTTCCTTTTCTAAAAGGGACATGTTCTCTAAAAAATCAGCTCTAAAGTGATATAACCACAGTTATTTATTCACAGATGGTGGCTTGGTCTGTTCAGAATCCACCTGCAATGCAGATGACCCGGGTTCGATCCCTGGATGGGGAAGATCCCCTGGAGAAGCAAATGGCAACTCACTCCAGTATCCTTGCCTGGGGGATCCCCTGGACAGGGGAGCCTGGGGGGTGCAGTCTGTGAGGTCGCAGAGTCAGATACGACTGGGACACAATCCACAGGAGAGGCTCTTCCTGGGTTGCTGGCTGTGGGCGCAGCAGGGCAGCACGTCTGAGGCCCGAGGGTGAGCTGCCTTCCCAGGAAACTGCAGATCCAGGGCTCAGGCCGCCCCCACGTTCACACGGAGCCCTGGGAGCATCGTGCGGCCTGAGCCCCGGGCCCTCCGCCCACAGGGGCAGGAGCAGAGCTGAGCTCCCGGACTTCACTTCCTCCTGTCCTGTGGTCTCAGCTGCGTCCATCAGTCCATGAGGCACCTATATCTCCTGCCCTGGGACTCGCACGTCTGGGAGTGAGGCCTCTGCCCACCAAAGTCACTGCGGGCAGCCCCAGGCCTCACCTCCAGCTGCCCACCGAAGGTCTTTAGCGAACACGTGGTCTCCTAGCTGTTCTGGGGCGAACGTCTGTGTCCTCCACATTCCCTGGAATCCTGGCCCCCAAGGTGATGAGATCAGAGGTGGGGCCTTCGCCCTGGGATCAGGGCCCTCACGAGTGAGATCCCAGAGCTCCCTGCCCCCTCCCCACAGAGGACACGCCGAGAGGCTGCCATCTGAGAGCCAGGACGCATGCTCCACTGACGCTCACGGCTGCCGGCCTCGCCTCAGCCCCGCCTCCACACGGAGGGACTCGAGCGTCTGCTAAGCCGCCCGTCTATGCTGGTTTCCGTGCCGCAGGGACCGAGACACTGGCTCCCTGTGGGTGAACCCCAGGGTGCGCGCTGCTATCAGGCAAACACCTAGGCAAGTCCCCACGAAGAGCAAACGTCTAACACAAGGGCGGTGTGCAGGACCCACCCCACGGCGGGTCTCCAGATGCTAAGTATGGTGGACATTCCTCCCTGATCATGGGGTCCCAGCTGTTCTGAGGGCAGCAGCCCAGGCTCTGCCTAGGGCCACCTGCAGCCTGCCCCCAGCAGGAGGGACTGTGGCCAGTGAGTGGTACTGACCAGGGAGAGACCCGGAGGGCGGGGGCCACGGCCGTCAGGACCTGTCCACATGGTGCGAGGGGCTGAGCTGTGAATGCGCGCTTCTTATAAAGCCTGGACGGTGACTATGCATCAAGGACCACACGCTCCAGGATGGCGGGGGCTTCCTATCGGGAGACTTCTGTGCTGGGCGGGCAGCTGACCCTTCCCACGGGAAGCAGCGTGGGGTGGGGGGACATTTATTCACAGAGACACTGCTGCTCAGAAACCGTGGCACACAGTCGGCACTCAACCGTGTGCATTCAGTTGGCGCTCACCTGTGTGCATTCCCAGGGCAAACCCCACAGCTGCTCACTGGGGCCAGTGTTCTGTGTAGAGTGGGGACAGCCCTCCCTTGGGGAGGCCTCGGGGGTAGGCTGGATGTCGGAATGCCCTCCCCTCACCGCCTCGCCAGTGTGCTGGGCAGTTGGGGACCCTCCCCCACCAACCCCACCTCTCCCAGGCGCTCCTCCAGTGGGCGGGGTGCAGGTTGGGCAATCGGGGACCCTCCTGCAGCAACCCCACCTCTCCCAGCCACTCTCCCAGTGGGCGGGGTGCAGTCTGGGCAATCGGGGACCCTCCTGCAGCAACCCCACCTCTCCCAGCCACTCTCCCAGTGGGCGGGGTGCAGTCTGGGCAATCGGGGACCCTCCTGCAGCAACCCCACCTCTCCCAGCCACTCTCCCAGTGGGCGGGGTGCAGTCTGGGCAATCGGGGACCCTCCTGCAGCAACCCCACCTCTCCCAGCCACTCTCCCAGTAGGCGGGGTGCAGTCTGGGCAATCGGGGACCCTTCTGCAGCAACCCCGCCTCTCCCAGCCGCTCCCCCGGTGGGCGGGGCGCAGTCTGGGCAGTTGCCCCACCCTGGCCTCCCAGCCGCTCCCCCGGTGGGCGGGGTGTGGCTGGGCAATCGGGGACAGCGCCCCCGCCTCTCCCGCCCCTCCCGGTGGCAGCGCCCGGGGCCTTACCAGGACCATGTGGCCGGTGGAGATGTCCATGTTGGGCTGCACGGGCTCCTCCGACCAGGACGAGGTGCTGCTCCGCGCGGAGGGGCTGGGCATGGGCCCGTCGCTGAACTGGGAGGACACACTGCTGACGCGGGACGTGTGCGCTGTCTCGGGGTGCTCGGTCGTGCGCACCGCCATGCGCTGACGGCACAGCTCCTGCAAGACAGCGGGCCGGTCAGAGCCTCCCTCCTGAGTGCCAGGCGGCGGGGACAGGGCTCACCAGAGACCACGCACACCCTACAGATATGCACAGACACGCACAAGGGCAGACATGCTAGAGAGAGACGGGCATAGTGACACAGACACACACACAGAGACAGACACACACAGACACACACAGATAGACACACAGAGAAACAGATACACACACAGACACACACAGACACGCACAGACACACACAGACAGACACACACACACAGACACAGACACACACACAGACACACAGAGACACACACACAGACACACACATAGACACACACAGACATATAGAGACACACACACAGAGATGCACACACAGGCACACACAGACACACACACACAGACACACACACACAGGAGCACAGAGACACACGCTGACAAGCACAGGCTCAGGCGCGGCCGCCCCGTGCGCGCTATGGACAGGCTTCAGGTGCCTCCTCCCTCCTCAGAATGTGGGCTCTGGTGGGGGCAGGGGTTATACTGAAATACAGACACTTGTACCCTCATCACAGCATTAGAAAAACACCCCCTTTTTGGTTCTCCTTGTTCCCAAAGGCTCACTTGCAGTGGTGAGGCCACATGGGAGACAATCAGCAGAAGCACACATGGGGGAACGCGCAGGGTGGACGGGGACGGGCCTGCCGGACGGGTTCCCTGGGCCTGATGGAGCTTGGCTGGGTCACCGCAGGGCCTCAGGGCCCTGGCACAGGGGTGCGTGACCAGTCTGGAGGGGGAGGCCCGGCCGTGCCCGCAGCCACCAGACTCAGGGCTCAGTGGTCACCCGGCCCCCAGGAGACCCAGCTGGACGCTCTCCCGCTTCTGACCCCCAAAAGTGCCTTTGGGGGAACCCCTTCAGTCACACTGCAGTGACTCCCAGCCCTGCCCAGCGAAAGGACGTGAAGAGAAAGTCTACAAGAGAATCTGGGCCCACGAGTTGAAGACTGCGTGGGGAAAAGAGATGGTGTGGAGACAAGAGGGTCCTCCTCTTCCCTGGTGCCCTCGGGGGCCCCACCCCGCACACCAGGCTGCTGTCCCGGCCTCAAGGTACTGCGGGCAAGGAGGTCTCCGCTCCGTGTCCTCTGGCCCAGCCACCCGTCTCTGGGACTAAAGCTCGTCCTGAGGCCGCCGAGGGCTCGCTCTCCCCAGGGATGCTGTGCTAACCCTTCTCCAGGTCAGAGGATGGCTCAGGCGCGCTGTGTGGGGTGCTGCCTGGCCGAGAGCCCCCAGCCCCGTCGGAGCATCTGTGGGGGGCGGTGCGGGCACTGCAGAAGCCAGCGGAAGAGCCAGGGAAGGAAGTGGGGTGGTGAAGGGGCCTGCCGCTCTCCCCCAGGGCTCAGGAGTTACCCGTGGCTCCCAGACAGCCAGTCTGCTTGAGACTCCCCCTCGGCTTCACGGAATCTTAGAAGCAGCGAGGAGCCCAGGCACGGTGGGTGTGCTCAGCCGCATCCACAGGCCACCCATGGACCGCTGGCCAGGGCTCCTCTGTCCACGGGAGTCTCCAGGCTTGAATACTGGAGTGGGTTGCCACGCCTTCCTCCGGGGCATCTCCCCAACTCAGGGATCGAACCCGCACCTGCTGCGTCTCATGGACTGCGCGTGGGCTCTCTATCACCGAGCCCCCAGGAAGCCACATGCCAGGCGACTGCCGATACCGAGGAAGTAGACTCCAGGGGCCAAGCCACGTCCCGCCGCTTCCCGCTTAGGCACGCGGATGTTCCCTGACTTTGAGAAAAGCACACCAAGAGCTTTCTGCAGTAACTTGAGGTTTCACGTTGTTCACGTGAAGGACAGAACATGCCTCCAAGAACGGCTCCTCCCGGGAAGAGGATCTGAGAAGCTGGCGGTTCACCCTCAACAGCAGAACATCAGGGCAGCTGCTGTCTGCCCCGGAGGCGGCAGGATGAAGGGCGACAGCCACTCCCGATTCCATCCCTCCTCGGTCCCCGCGGAGAGGGCGCGCCCTGGCGGGGCCCCTGCCTGGCCAGTCTCCCTGTGTGACCTCAGGCGAGGCATTCAGGGCCCCGGCCTGAGTGCTTTCATCCTGAGACGGAAGGAACCGGAGAGCGCAGAAGACTCAAGGGTTCCAGTGTGCGGAACGCCAGTAAGGCCCTGCCATGAGGTCCATCACAGACCCCAGCACCATCCCTGTCACTGTGGGATTGGAGTCACTGAGGGATTGGAGGAGTCCCCTCACTGTCAGTGCAGGAGTGGGTGTTGGTGCAATGAAGACAGAACTGTTCTCTAAACCAGATTAGCTCTTGGTGGCCTGGCGAGTCAGAGACACTTCTCTGGAAGCAGGAATTTTAGAGGTGGGGGCGCCCCAGATCACCCCATGACCTCCTCACGAGTCACTGGTGATTAGGACCGACTTGGAGAGCCGGCCAGGCCCACACGGGTGCCTGCGGCCCCCGGGACTGGCCCAGCACTCGCCAGGCTGCTGCTAAGAGTGGGCTCTCCTTGTGGGTCTCTGTGTTTTAAATAAAAGCTGTGACAACAATCCAAGAAAAGCCGTCACTCCTCCATCCAAGAGCACCAACACTGACCACAGGGCCCCCAGGCTGCAGAGGAGGCCCCTCGCCTGCCCAGAGCGGGGCTCCAGGCTGCTCAGGCCCACTGCCGGGGGGCGCCCACGCGGGGTCAGGCAGGCCTCTTTCACCTGCAGATAAAAGTGGGTGCAGCCGCTAAGCGGGGGGCGGGTGCTTGACCTCAAACTGACCACAGTCCAGCTTCTACGTGATAAATGATGAGGCGGGACGACCTGAGAGGTGGTGGAGCCAGGGGAGGGCCAGGCAGAGATGAGACATCCGGGGGCCGGAGCCACTGCTCCTGGGGGCCTGGGAGGGCCCAGCTTGGCGCCAGTGGATGGGTTGGGGGGAGGTGATACGCCCCGGGCCCAGCAGCCGCCTCGCCCCAGCTCCCGCAAGTCACCAGCGGAGGCGAGTTCCGAGGGCCCCGAGCAGACACTGGGCAGCCCTGCCTCCACAAAGCCGCCCCTCCGGACAGCACGCCAGGCCGCCCTGGCTGAGCACAAGCCCCCTGGAGCCCAGTGCCCTGCATCTGCTGCTCCAGAGGCTGCGATGGGAACAGCGGCATCCCCCACGCTGACTCTCTCCTGGCTCCGGGAAGCGTCCATCCACTCACATCCGGAGTTGTGATGCTGACGCTGAGTCCTGGGGGCTGCAGTCGCCAGCTGTGTGACCTTGAGCAAACCGGTGAGCCTCTCTGCGCCCCCACCTCCTCCTCTGAAACGGGGACACGGACAAAGCTCTCTGGAGGCGCGCGTGGAGACCAGGCCCAGGTGGAGCGTTCGGGAACAGGCCTGAGCTCCCGGGTGGCCGTCAGCATTGTCGGGAACTTTCTCAGCAAGCCGCCCACCCGACACTGGACGTCGGGGACCCTGGCGGGGGTGCAGCCAGGCCCCATGTTCTGGCTAGCAGGCCAGTGGAGCTGAGCGGCGACAAGGGGCCTCGAGGGGTCCAGACGGGAGCCCCATGGGCAGACAAAGGCGGATGTGGAGGCCAGGAGGTGGGCAGCAAGGGCAAGAGGGCAGGAGGCCCACGTGGCTGGAATAACCCCCCAGGAGGGGGGCCGCAGGTGGGGGAGGGGGCAGGGGGCCAGGACCACCGTGTCACCCCTTGGGGAGGAATGCTGGGCTCCCATCCTCGCTTGGCCCCCGATGAGGGACCTGGATCTGGAAGCAAGAAGTGGAGAGGTCTCTGTACCCGGCATGGCTGGGGCAGTGAGGGTCAGGGCCGAGCTCCCTGGGCCCCCCAACCTGCAGCTCGGCTCCCCTGGGGGTCTGCCTGCTACAGTCCTCGAGGCTGGGGTTCCAGCCTCGCCCTCTGGACCTGAGACGTGGGGATGAGCTGCGTCCAGCTTGGATTAGCATGCCGTGGCACTGTCAGAAGCTGTGGGGCTTGTCTGCGCTTGCTGCAGGACAACAGAGCTGAGTGCCACGCCGTGCACACACCAGGCCTGCAAGCAGGCAAGTCCCACCCCTGCAGCGGCTCCTGACCTAACCCAAGAGGGCCCAAGAGGGCCAGGTCAGTTCGCCCACAGCAAAAACAGGGCTCACCCCAAAGGGGTTCAGTCTGACCTGCCCCAGTCCGATGATGACCACACCCCCCTGGAGGGGACACGTGGGTCCCGGTGTCCGAGGAATGGGCTCGAGTGAACCTTTGGTTCTGGCTCCTTCCACCTGGTACCGGGCAGACCCCCTCTTGGTCACTGCGGCCACCTCCCTGACTGGCGGCCACGTCACCCCCTACAGAGTCGCAGGACGTTCTGGGTGAACCCAGAGAGGCAGACGGTCACAGAAAGATGCAGAAATCCCGGGGGTCACTGTGCAGCCTTTTAAGTCAGTCCTTTACGTTGCTCATAGCTTGTAAGTTAATAACAGAAATTCTATGTTTTGTCCATGCTCTGGGCTTCTGCTTGAAAATTAAAAATTTCTAAGGAGAAATGAACCTTTTAGAACGTTACTACCGGCCTTAGTAACGGTCTGGCCAGGGGACTAACTGGGTGGATTTTCGTTGCCCAGGTGTATGGTTTGTGGGAAGGGCCCAGTCTGTGCTCTGTGGGTCTCGCGGCAAGGCTGCCTAGGGTGGTGTGTGGTGGGTTCACCAGGCTGCCCACTCCTCGACCAGATGGGGACCCTGCAGATGGAGCCTCATTCTTCATTTAAAAGGACCACGTCTCCCTAAAAAGGCGTCCGCAGTCCACACGGCGACAGTGAAGGCATTGCCCCTCAGGCAACAGCAGAGTGCACCAGCTGGGCTTAACCACTCATTTTAAATGTGACGTGCAGTTCACGTGAGTTCCCATCACACGGAGCTGCGACCAGGCCAACGCACTCTGCTGAGTTCACCACCTGCGTTTACGACCTGGAAGGGCCGTGCGGCATCGTCCAGGACACTCGCACCACTGAGTGATAAACTCTGTGGCCGCCAAGACCAGTCTCCTGTAAGTGACAGCCTGTGACGGGGGTTAGAGCGCAGAGCTGTGAGCTCTGATCACCCGGGGAAGGCGGCCCGCTTGAGTGAAAGGAAACCGACCACGCTGAACGAGCTCCACCGCCGGCTCTGAAAGGAACCCAGAGACAAGCCTGCTCTCGTTCAGGACTTCTCCTCACTCATAACCCCGGCAGCCAGCAGACGGGGCAGAGTCCACACCGAGCACTGACCCCCCGGGTGAGGTCACGGAACCCCAGAACGAAAACTGTAGGACACCGCCTGTCGAGGTGCAAACGTGTGTGCATGCGTGTGTGCCCGTGTGTGTGTGCATGTGTATGTCACCCGGTCGCGCCCAGCTCTTTGTGACCCCATGGACTGTAGCCCACCGGGCTCCTCTGCCCATGGGATTTCCCAGGCAGGAATTCTGCGGTGGGCTCCTTTTCTTCTCCAGGTGATCTTCCCGACCCAGGGAACTTGCGTCTCCTGTGCTGGCGTTCTTCACCACTGAGCCACAGTGAAGCCCGCGGACTGCAGCGCAGCCTCCCTGAAATCACAGTCCCCTTCACCTTTGCAGACGTGGCCACATCCCGAGCACAGACGAGAGTCTGGCAAATAGCCTTTGCTCGGCTGGACGGCACCTTCCAGCCCCTCCACTGAACAAAAAGTCTTGAAGGAGTTTAAGATCCAGACTCACTCCTTTTGATTAAAAACAGACTCTGCTCGTGGTCTAGGCCATGCTGCTCTTGGAAGAACGGCCTGAGCATTTAGCACGATGCCCTTGAGTGGATAAAGGCAATTACCATCCTCAAGTTCCGGTTCACGTGACTCAGCAACCAAGAGCAATGCATTACGAAGAGAAGAAGGGCAGATTCAGCCACAGGCGCCTTCTGCTCGCAGACCTACATGCGGGACCGACCAGCCGTCCTGGGTTCCCTTCAAGTGGCTCTTGGCTTGGGGCGCCCCTCGTCCATCCTTGCAGAGTGGGTGCCAGCACAGAGCCGGAGCCCCGGGGCTGCAGCCACAGGCGTGGGGCTCCCTCCCCCCGAGCACTCTCTGCAGCTGTGACCGGAGCCCTGGCCCAGGGATCACTCCCACTAGGGGTCTGGCCGGACCTGTTTCTCCTCACAGTGCCTGCGCTTTAGCAGGAGCGAAGACGGTGCCCGTGAAGTGAAAGAAGTACTTTTCCGACAGCGAAGAGGAAACTGCCTGTTTGGGGCCACACTCCTGTGGTTTCCAGGACGCCAGTCTCTGGAGACCTGATGCTTCTCTGCATGGCTGTGTGTCTTCAGCTTCCAGACTCACTTAGGTCTGGGGACAGTCATGGAGAGGCCAGATGCAGTGTCCCGAGATCCTGTCCAGGGTGGCGCACGCAATCACCCAGAGATGGGGCCCTCTGGCTGGCAAGCCCACAGCAGCATCAGCAGCATCAATGGGGCCTCTCCTCTTGGGAAGCAGGGGTTCCTGAGCCATGAGCATCTCAGGAGCCAGCCCAGGGAGAAGATGGACCCAGCGGGACAGAGAGCTCGGCCCAAGACAGACCCCGTCCTTGGGTCAAGGGGGTTGGGAGACAGAGCTCGGCCAGAGACAGACCCTGTCCTTGGGTTAAGGGGGTCGGGGGACAGAGCTCGGCTGGAGACAGACCTTGTCCACGCCAGGCAACGAGTCCCACCCAGAAGCCCTGAGCCTGAGTGCTAGCTTGGCCGCTCAGCAGCTGTGAGGCTTTGGACAAGCCGCCTGTGTCTGGACGTCAGCCTCCTGACCTGTGGCGGTGGGGATGGTGGTAGCAGCGCTGCACAGGGCCACAGGGGGCATTCCAACAGCGAAAGGGCAAGGAGCTAACTCAGGGCTGGGACGTGAGGTGAGTGTGCAGCCGCCATCCACGCCTTCCTTCTGCCGGACAAGGGCTCCTCGACCAGCTTCCTGGATCGTGCACGGGTGTGCAGGAGCAGTCAGGACACCCCACCAGGTCCTGCTCCCAGGACACTGCAACTGAAGGCAGGGTTCCACGCGCACTGTCCCCCTGCTGAGGAGGGCATGGGCCATGCGGAACCCAGTCTGCCGACCGACCACTGTCTGCAGTGGGAAGGATCTCTCCCCTCCCTTCTTGGGGAAACCAGAGTTCAGAAGTCTCCAAAGAGAAAAGAAAAGCATTTTCAGCACCTGTAAAATCCAGTACTTCATCACAGAATCGTCAAACACGTGTCCTGATTCTCTAGGTCTGAGCGCGTCCTCGTTGGTCAAGAGACGTGAGACGGGGCATGAACTTCCCATCCAGCCAACGCGAGTCCACCCTCCTGGCACCGTGCAGGGCTCCCCCTCAGTCCATCCAGCCCCGCCAGCCACCCAAGTGGGCAGGTCCAGAGAACAGAGTCAGCACAGCATCCGCTGAAGCTCTGAAGCCTCCCGCTCCTGGGGTCCTCAGGGTGTGGGCATGCGGGAGTGCAGGCATGCGGGGGTGCGGGGTGCAGGAGGGGGTGCAGGGATGTGGGCTCAGACGCCAGGCATGCACAGTGTGTGCGGATCGTTGCCCGTGAAGCCACCTGCTTCCTCCGATACCTGCGGCCGCGGCCCTGGGATGCGTCTGCAGAGTGTCCAGCACCCCTGCGCTGTGGCACAATCTGCAAAGGAGCCGAACAGGACTCTGGTGGCAGAAGGCCACCCTCACACATGGAATCCCATCCGATGGGGAACCTGGACCGAGTGGGCTTGCTCTGAGAGAAAAGGCCGCCGTCCCCAGGCTGCGCCCAAGGAGAGACCGGGCTCCCCGGGCTTGAGAGCAGCCTCTGTGTGCCTTTCACGGAGCAGCGGGAACAAAGCAGCGGACGCTCTGTGCACACAAAGGCGCCGGGCTTGTGGGCTGTTTGGGATCGTAATTAGTGCAGCAGGGCAAAGCTGGGGAGGGACGTGCAAAGCTGGGAGAAAGCGAAAGGGTTTCATTAGGTGCCCAGTGGGGGGGGGCAATTACTCTCCTGGCGGATAAAAACGCTGAAAAGGACCGGCTGCCCTGGGAGGCCTCAGCCCAGCTCGGAAGGCACTGCAGACCCCACAACACGGTGAGGCAAGTGGCACAGGGGACCCAGAGTGGCGTTTGGGGGGTTGCGTGCAAGAGGCCACAGAGACGCGATGATGGAGGGTGCCACGAACACGCTCAGAGGTGGCGTGACCACAAGCGCCACGGCAGACGGCCCGTGGGCAGCAGGGCAGCCCTGGGGCGGGCGCTCAGGGTGAGGCCTGGGCACGTCTGCTTCCTGCTAAGTTAGCTAGTTTGTAGTTGACTGATCAGGTTTCACTTTCCCAATAAAACCCCACAAGAGGTATGTCTAACACACGGCAACTTCTACATTCAAAATGAATAAACAAGTGAAATGTCTGACCTGGACACTCCGGGTCCAGGAATGTCCCATCAAGAAGAAGCACAGGAAGAAAAGTGAAGCCTCGCCTGGTGAGCCAGGCTCTCCCCCAGCAGCTGTGATGCGTGGCAAGTGTGACCGGAGGAACGGCCTCCAGGCCTGTGAGCATAGACTCATGCTGGGTGAGGGTGGGGTTTCACGGGACTCCTCCCAATGAAGGCAGCTCATCTGCTCAGCGTTGCCTTGGGACATGGACCCAGGTGTGTGCTCCGTGCACACCAGGACAGCTCTCCCCAGCGGCCTCATAAGGGATCGAGTGCCCCGGCTATTTCTGAGTAGGAAGCAGAGGACCCCGGGGGGTTAGAGGCACAGCAGGTGCAGTGAGGGGGGGGTCCCCGATCCAGGCCGCCTCCTGCTCTCTGGACAAGAGCTGGTGCTCAGCCTGTTTCTCCAGCCCTGGCGTGTGTCACGGGGAACCCACCATTCATCCTGGACCCTCTTCATGCATCCAGCAGCTGCTCAGTAATGCCCACATCACGTTTACACTCCCTCGACCGAACAGCATGCTCACCTGTGCACAGACCATGTGCATGCATGTGTAAACACACGCACACATACATGTACATAGTGTACACAACACACACTCGTGCACACACACATGCACGTATATGCACACACACGGATGCATCGTGTACACACACGTGCACACACGGATGCATCATGTGTACACACATGTGCGCACACACGTGCACACACACGGATGCATTATGTGTACACACATGAATGCACACACGTGCACACACTCACACATCCATGCATGTGCCCATGCAGGGGAGAAGCATGTCTCCAGAGTGAATCCTGAGCTGGCCTGAGAGTCTCCACAAGGCGGTGCTCATTCTGACCTTTAACCTGTGCCCCACCAGCACCCCAGCGCCCTGAGACCAGCTGTGGCTGCAGACCCAGGCTCCTCTGGCCAGACTGCAGCCGCCTTCAGTGCCGGCTCCTGTGGCGTTAGTCAACTGTCCAGGACAGCCCCCGGTCAGCAGTGTTTACGGAGCAATACTGAGTCACAGCTCCCATTTTGTAAACGCTTTCTCTGAATGCGGGGTAAAGACACGGACACAGCTGCGCTGACAGAGGTGAGGAGGGCGTCCCACTCACTTCCGTGTCGGGAGCAGCTCACAGCCAGCCGCGACAGTGGCTCCGCCTGCTGCCCGGTCACCGCCACGTGGATGGTCCTCGCTGGCCAGACCGAGGGCAGCGGCCACTTTCCCCTTCTCTGTCCCCCTTGGTGTCCAGCACAGGTCAGTGGGAGCCGCCTGCAGCCAGCAGCCCCTAGGGCCCAGGGCCCCCACGCTGGGCAGTGGCCGAGACGCTGGGGAGGGGCCGCCCCCATGAGAGGCTGCGGGGGTGGGGCTGGGACGTCACTGGCGAGCCGCAGGGGGCAGCTCGAGTCCGGTCTCCTTTTCCATAGCTCTCTAGTGCCGGAGATGAAACCACCAAATCACGGCTGGCCTGCTGCCTAAAGGTGGGCCCAGAAGGCATGCTACTAGTGCCTCCCCGGTGTGTCTGACTCATCCACCGTCCACAAGGCCCCGCCCCAAGCCCAAGAGTCCTTTCAGGCCTGGGGCACACTCTGTCTGCTCTATTTCTGATCACCATCAGGGTGAAATCAGGGAAGCGCTGTGACAAGGAAACACAGGAAGGAAACACGTAACTCCACGAGCATCTTCTCTCCTAACCCACAGTTACCATGGTTTCCGCAATGATCTCATACTTCAACTGGAAGCGGGAATTCGTGGAGATGCAGGAGAGAGTGTGTCTGACCTACAACCCCGGCAAGACCCAGAAGCCCTCACAGGAGGGTTCCAGTCCAGCTAGAAGCCCCCCAGCGGGGCCTCCATTGATAAGACAGATAAAACAGTGACCACAAACCCCGAACTTCCTGGACTCCTGCAGCTGGGAGTCCGGGTCCTGAATGTCAGAGACACCTCAGCGCACACGCACCTCGGCCTCTGCGAGCAAAGGTGGTCTGGAGTGGCTCCATCTGTGTGCACGGGCGTTTCCAGCTCATACTGCATATTCAGACAATAAAAAGCAGTCACGTCGAGTGGAAATGAACTGCACACCTCTTCAGGGAGCCCTGGTCCTGACGAGGACGTGGACGAGCAGCCGTCTCCTGCCAGGAGCTCTTGCGCCTCCTAATTTTCTCCTTGCTCAGCAGATACTGAATCCCCAGGCCTGTCACCACCGCCGTCACATCCATCCGCACTGGAGCTCAACACGCGCCCGGTGCCGTGTGCGGGCGCTGCTCTGGGCACTGGAGGCCAAGGGTGATGTCTCCACGAGAGCTCTAGACACGCCCCCGACCAGCTCCTCTCACGACGATACCTTAGACCCACCTGCCGACCAGTCCTTACTGGGCTCTGAGAGGTCCCTCCTGGGGCTGAGCGTTCATTCCCCGGATCCTTGCCTTCTGTTCAGAGGGCATGCCAGGGAAGGAACGAGCCGAGCTCTGGTCTGGCTCAGCCTGGAGTGAGAGACCCTCCAGAAGTGGAGGGTACTCCAAGGTGCCTGGAGGGCCCTCATGGGGGGCCGTGCTGGGCAGGTGGGGGGTGGGGTCCTGCGGGGGACAG
>SJYG01000505.1:632783-656125 GCA_006410535.1 Litocranius walleri
GTCCTGCGGGGGACAGATGGGGCGCTGGTGGGGGGTAGAGCTGGGAGAGGGCTTTCAGAGTGAGGGCTGCAGCCCGCACAAAGGTTCCAGGACAGAGGAGCCAAGGGAAGGTCCAAGGCCAAACTCGGAGCCAGGCAAGGGCATAAAAGGGCTTCACAGCTCCCCCTCCCGCCTGCAGTCTCATTAAGGCAGAGGGCAGGGCCGCGGGGGTCGGGCAGGGACAGGCAGCTGCCTCCGCCTCAGACACAAACTCACAGCACCCTTCGGGGACCCAGTTACGCCGCCGAAGCTGCTGTGAGTGGCGATGTGGCCCCCCAGCACTGACAGGCAGGGAGATGGGGGCGAGTCACCCGCAGTCCGTTTGATCTCCGTTCTCCCAGCTGTGAGACGAGGGCGCTGACCTCTGAGGCCAGCAGGAACACCTCAGGTTGTCACCGCCAGGAAGGCACAGGTGCCCAGCTTCCGCAGCAGGTCCGAGCTGGCCACGCCCCAGAAGGGGCGTCCTGCGGCTCAGGAGGGGGCTGGGAGAGGGCCCGAGAACAACCAGACATGTGGGGCACTGCTGGCCAGGCAAGGGGCCGTGAGTCACAGGCTGCTGGAGCCAGCGTGAGGTCTGTGCACCCAAGACACGCCCCAGGAACCTATCTCAGGAGGCGGGGGGCCACAGGACAGGGGATCAGAGTTAAAACGCACCGCTTCATGGCCATTATTTGGGAAACACAGGGTCTGTCTGAGTCAGAAAAGAAAGTTCGAAAGCAAACAACAGGAGAGCTGGGATTTTTTTTTTCCCTTGGTTTTCCCCTTCGCGTTTCAGTCAAATTCAGCGGTCGCTGAACTCAGCACTTCCCTTCTCCTGGGATGTGGGAGAGGAAGGGGAAGCCGGGGTGGGGATGACTGGGGGCAGATAAACCAGCTGGAACTGCCCTCCTAGCTGACGGCTGCTGCACAAACAACGCTTTCCTCTCACCCAAGACCAGCGTGGCCTCTACTTGAAGAGCATGGTGTTCAGGATTATGGAGGACGTAATCCAAAGAACATTCCTCTCACTGGCTATTCTTCTGCTTCACTGTCTATAAAACATGAAAATGATAAAATGCCTACGTATAAAACAAACCCCCAGATTTTACCTTTAGAGGATACACATCTAGCCCCTTACTGACACTAACACCCGGCTCAGGAGGGGGCTGGGTGGCGCTGAGACCCCAGCGTCTGTCACAAACACTTTTCTAGCTCATTTGCGATGAAGCGTCACTAACCTGTGCCTCCTGTCCGTAATCCTCACACGCCTTACACAACCGAGCGTCTTAAAGCATCTGGCCTTCCTTGCTGATACAGTCATTTGCAAGTCTTCCTTTTTCATTCTCTAAATAGTCACAGACATACCCAGATACCTAACTTTGCTGGTTGCATTATTTTTTACATTAAAGAACCTTAAAGCAATACTTCTTCACGACTGTCGCCCTCCTAATCGGAAGTCACCTGTATGAATACCTTGCCCTTGCTAATAAATAACCCACCACGATTCCATTCTTAATTACCAGCAAGTCTTTTAAAGCAGGAATGCTTTGGAGAGCTTCGCTCATGGCTCAGTTGGTAAGGAATCTGCCTACAATGCAGGAGACCCTGGTTCAATCCCTGGGTGGGGAAGATCCGCTAGAGAAGGGAAAGGCTTCCCACTTCAGTATTCTTGGGCTTCCCTGGTGGCTCAGCTGGTAAAGAATCTGCCTGCAATGCAGGAGACCTGGGTTCCATCCCTGGGTTGGGAAGATCCCCTGGAGAAGGGAAAGGCTACCCACTCCAGTATTTGGCCTGGAGAATTCCATTCATGGGGTTGCAAAGAGTCAGAAACAACTGAGCAACGTTCATTTTCAAAACAGAAAACCCCAACGGAGACTCAAAAATTTTGAGCCACAAAGTTTAAGAGCAGCTGATGCAGAAGAGAAACACTGTTACGGAGCTTCTCTCCCGTCACGGCATGCCTCTGGTGACGTCTCCCAAAGAAGTGAGTCGCGTGCAGCACAGACACGCCCCTTGGCTCCTGGAACTCCCACCTCCGTCTGTCCAAGACGCTCTCGGATCTGGGCTCAGCTGGCCCCAAAGGCCTCTCTCTCAGCGTAAGGTCAGCTCCAAGGAGATGCCTCTGTCCACTGCCCAGACTCCGGCCCCTCCTTTCCTAGGCACCCTGCCTCTTGTCTCTCCGTCTGAGCCCCCTTGCTCACCTCCTCTGGGAAGCCCTCCCTGACCACCCCAGGCTCCCAGGGGCCCCTCTCAGAGCTGCTCGTCTCAGGCAGGTGCCTAACCCAGTGTGAACCGGTCCTCCCTGTAAACTCTGCTTTGAAACAGAGTTCTCTTCCGCCCCTGCCGCTTTAGAAACTGTGTCGTCATCACTGGGAGAAATGGATTCTGGAAAAGACTTTCTGGAAGAGGCCTACTTCGCTTGAGGCGCGTGGTCTTCCCGAGGCTCCCGGAGGCGTCCCTTTCCCAGGGTGACCCGCAGGCCAGCAGGGACCCAGAGACACAGGCCGTGCAGCTGCTGGCCAGGGGTGGGGGCAGGGTCTCAGCACCAAGGCACACAGACTCCACGCCAAAGGGGCCTCAGGAGACAGTGGTGTGGACGTTGAGCCTGCCCTGGTGGGTCAGCGCACCGCCCTGCGTCGGGGGCGCGCAGGGGGCCGTCCTCCTCGCTGCGTCCCCGCACAGTCCCCTCTGATGTTTGGAAACCGCTGTGCCCTGCCTGACTCCCCTGGGTTGGGCTGTGCGGCTGCTCTTTCTGAAGCGTTCTCCCTTCGTGAACACACATTTCTGTGGCCTCCAATGGTCGGAGCTGACAGCCCTCCGCTTTCCCCTCTGTGAGCTCTGCCCTCTGTCGTGCCAGGCCTGTGTTGAGTTAAGAGCTGGGCTTGGCCGCCTTTGATAGGTGGGTGGACGTCACCACGCGTGGCACGGGGGGTCCCCGGGTCCACAGGTGATGGCCTGGAGAATTCCATTCATGGGGTTGCAAAGAGTCAGAAACAACTGAGCAACGTTCATTTTCAAAACAGAAAACCCCAACGGAGACTCAAAAATTTTGAGCCACAAAGTTTAAGAGCAGCTGATGCAGAAGAGAAACACTGTTACGGAGCTTCTCTCCCGTCACGGCATGCCTCTGGTGACGTCTCCCAAAGAAGTGAGTCGCGTGCAGCACAGACACGCCCCTTGGCTCCTGGAACTCCCACCTCCGTCTGTCCAAGACGCTCTCGGATCTGGGCTCAGCTGGCCCCAAAGGCCTCTCTCTCAGCGTAAGGTCAGCTCCAAGGAGATGCCTCTGTCCACTGCCCAGACTCCGGCCCCTCCTTTCCTAGGCACCCTGCCTCTTGTCTCTCCGTCTGAGCCCCCTTGCTCACCTCCTCTGGGAAGCCCTCCCTGACCACCCCAGGCTCCCAGGGGCCCCTCTCAGAGCTGCTCGTCTCAGGCAGGTGCCTAACCCAGTGTGAACCGGTCCTCCCTGTAAACTCTGCTTTGAAACAGAGTTCTCTTCCGCCCCTGCCGCTTTAGAAACTGTGTCGTCATCACTGGGAGAAATGGATTCTGGAAAAGACTTTCTGGAAGAGGCCTACTTCGCTTGAGGCGCGTGGTCTTCCCGAGGCTCCCGGAGGCGTCCCTTTCCCAGGGTGACCCGCAGGCCAGCAGGGACCCAGAGACACAGGCCGTGCAGCTGCTGGCCAGGGGTGGGGGCAGGGTCTCAGCACCAAGGCACACAGACTCCACGCCAAAGGGGCCTCAGGAGACAGTGGTGTGGACGTTGAGCCTGCCCTGGTGGGTCAGCGCACCGCCCTGCGTCGGGGGCGCGCAGGGGGCCGTCCTCCTCGCTGCGTCCCCGCACAGTCCCCTCTGATGTTTGGAAACCGCTGTGCCCTGCCTGACTCCCCTGGGTTGGGCTGTGCGGCTGCTCTTTCTGAAGCGTTCTCCCTTCGTGAACACACATTTCTGTGGCCTCCAATGGTCGGAGCTGACAGCCCTCCGCTTTCCCCTCTGTGAGCTCTGCCCTCTGTCGTGCCAGGCCTGTGTTGAGTTAAGAGCTGGGCTTGGCCGCCTTTGATAGGTGGGTGGACGTCACCACGCGTGGCACGGGGGGTCCCCGGGTCCACAGGTGCCCTCGGGCCAGCAGGGACTCAGGAGCGGGCCGGGTGGCGCTGCAAGGCTCTGCCCACAGCTGCCCACACCAGGCTGTCCCCACAGGCCCAGCGGACAGACAGCGGGCTCCGTGGGCACAGGCCTCTGTGGAGCCCCCGTACCTTCACGGGGACGTGCACCCCCCCGGGGCCGGGCCGGTGGGAGCTGCAGAGCAGGGGCAGACCCTGCAAGGGGAGGCAGGTCGTGGGCCTGTCGCTGGGCTTCGCGACCGCCTGGCTCACTCACGAGGACCTCGGTCTCTGATTACCTGCCTTTTAGCATTCCTTCCCGCCCTCCTGTCGTCTGGGTCTAAATCCCATTGAATCCATTTTCACACTTCCCTGCACTCTTGGAGGCTTCTCCTCCCAGTGCCCACCTTTCAGCAGAGCTCGGCCTCGCCTGAGAAGCCCACAGGGGGTGTCCCGGGCCACCAGGCCACACACGGGCTCCACCGCCTGCTGAGGGGCGCCCACGGCCGGGCAGGGGGAGCAGAGCTGCTGGACTCAGGAGGCCCTGGACGCACGCACATGCGTCCACCTTCCTCCAGACGCTGGAGGATGGTGGGACTGACCTCTGGTCCTGGACAGACGGGGAGCAGCGCCCCACGGCCACCACAGCCACTGTCCCCACAGCCCGCCCCGATCAGCACCCTCCCCACAACGTCCTGGACTCCCCAGGACAGCCAGGCCTCGGGCTTCTCTCTGGCTTTCCCCAGAAGCACACTGCCATCCTTGGAGCACGTGTGTGCTAAACTGCGGTCCAGGAAACGTGCCTGTATCTCTGCATCAAGGTCTAGAGCAGAGAGAACAGCCCTCGCAGGGCGAGAAGCCAGAGATGTTCACCCTGGCAGGGGGGCCAGAGCCGCGGCTCCAGAGGAGCCCACACCTACCAACACCTGAGTGCCACGGTGAGCACACGCATGCCATGGTCAGCACACACCCGCCATGGTCAGCACACACACACCACGGTCAGCACACACAGACACCACGGTCAGCCCACACAGACACCACGGTCAGCTCACACACGCCACGGTCAGCACACAGACCTGCCATGGTCAGCCTACACAGACACCACGGTGAGCACACACATGCCGTGGTCAGCACACATACACACCACGGTCAGCACAGACAGACACCACGGTCCGCACACAAACCTGCCATGGTCAGCCCACACAGACACCACAGTCAGCACACACAGACACCACAGTCAGCATACACAGACACCATGGTCGGCACACACCCACCGCGGTCAGCACACATACACACCACAGTCAGCACACACGCCGCGGTCAGCACACACAGCTCTCCCTGAACAGAACATAGCGGTGAGGTGCCCGGGCGCCTCTGTGACCTTCTCCGACCTTCTAGAGCCCAGGGACCAGCCCAATGCACTTCCCTTCCTGTCCTGTGGGTGAGGAGTGTGGGGCCCAGGGACACGCCCGCTGTTGCCGCCAGGAAGTAGGACAGGGCCTTCCGCGAGATCAAACACTGGGAGGGAGGGAAAGGAACGGAGAGAGACTGGAAAGCACAGTGGGAAGACAAGAGGGCAAGAAGCCCAGCTGGACGGGGTGACAAGCCTGGCCGACAGTCGCCCTCACGCAGGAGAAGCCGGCCGCCTGCAGGGGCCGCATAGCCCTCGCTCGAGGGTGGGGAGGGTCGCTGGCCCCGTGGCCCTGGACCCCGTCCCTGCTCCACAGCCCAGGGGCACGGAGCCTCGGCGCGTCCTCCTGCCGGCACGTCCGCCCGAGGGTCCACACTGAGGCCCCCGCACGGTGCCTGTCCTCCAGCGGGCTCTGTGCCCCTCCTGTGGCCCCGTGCGGGAGGTCCCCATCGAGCCAACGACCCCTCAGTCATCTGGGCGGTGCGGTGCCCAGGCCTGGGGTGGGTTTACAGCCGACGCCGCGTCGGCAGGGCATGCCGCCGCCTCTCCGGTGTCTCCCCGGTGCCCCTCACCTCGAGGAGGAAGGTGGCACAGGGCCGTCAGGCCTGGGGTGGGGAAGCCTTCCCAGCGAGTGTCCCTGCCTCCTGCCTGTCCTGTGGCCAGTTCAGCTCTGCCGCCTGCCACCTGGGGCCTGGGACCAGCCACGCCCAGCCCACGCCTGCTTCCCGCACACGCACGACAGGCCCGCCGCCGGGAGTGGCCCCGCGGCACTGGCCAGGGCCGGAGCGGGCTTTCCCAGCATGTCTACGGGCACCGCTCATGGGAGCTGGACGCTGGGGGCAGAGGCGGGGCTCTCGGAGGGTCTTCCAGGCCCCGGGCTCCTAGGGCGCGCGCTGCTCGGGCCTCAGGGAGGTGGAAGTGGGCGCCCATGCGAACAGAGAGGGGCAGGCGGACACGTGGACATCCCACCCAGCCCGCCAGAACCAGCCAGTTCAAGTGGCGCACCTTCCCTCCCAGCCCGCCCCACACCGTGCCTCCTGGACCTCCCTCTCGGGCACACTTTCTGCCCTCGGCTGTCACGGGACAACACGAGGCCTGGGAAAGCAGCCTGACCCAGAGCAGGCAGGTGAGCCCCCTCCGGCACCCCTGCCCCGGGCCCGCCTGGGGCAGAGCCCAGATCCACGGACACACCGCCAAGAGGAGAGCTGACTACAGGCATAGCACGGGACCCCAGGGAGCTGCAGAGGCCAGGCCCCAGCGCCCTTCGTGTTAGACAGCCTGGCTGTTCACTTCCCAGACGGCCCACCGAGGGGTCGTCGGTGTTCAGTGAGTCTGGCCTCCCTTTCCCTGTCTGATCAGGGCAGCGGCTGCCGTGTTGGGAAGGCAGCATGCTTTCCGGGCTGCGTAGATGTGTCTTCGGCCATCTTTCTAGACTCCAGCCTTCCCTAGAAGACGTTTCCCGATCTCAGGTGCTATTTCTGAGAGAACGCGTTATACAGGAACTAGAGAACGCACGTGCAGTCGCTGCTTTTGGAAATGGCATGTTTGAAAATTTAAGATTTATGAGAAAAACACGCTACCAAATCAGGTCTTACAAGAGACATGTTCAGACCCGGAGTGGAAAGGTATCACGAAGGTCTGAGCGTGCAGGTCAGAGCCTCCGGCCCTGAGATGGGTCCCCTGACATGGAAAACCAGGCAAAAGGCAGGTCCCTCAAACGGGCCCCTTTGCTCTCACCACCCAGAAAGTGAGCACGTTTTCCTGGGGTTCTCACTAGGCTGCAGGCAGGGGAGCTCAACTGGCTCACCAGGGGGCCCAGGCCTGTCCGGGGGTCTTGGGGCCGCGCCCTCAGCAGCTCGGCTGCTGCCCGGCAGCCCACACCCCTGCCACATGACAAGAATTCGGGACGTTTCGAGGGAATTCTGCCTGCGGTGGTTGGTACTGACGGCCACTTCTGCAGAGACAAAACCCGAAAGACTCCAGTCCTCAGGCCTAACCGCTGCTGCTGCTGCTAAGTCGCTTCAGTCGTGTCCGACTCTGTGCGACCCCACAGACGGCAGCCCACCAGGTTCCCCTGTCCCTGGGATTCTCCAGGCAAGAAGACTGGAGACTAGGTCATCATAGAAAGAAACATTCTTCAGTAGTATTTCAGGGCACCCTTCCAGTTTTGAAGCAGGATAGATTTTGCTTATTGGAATTTGCACATGGAATTATTTCAATCTGAAGGTTTAAACATAAAGCCACGCCAAGCTGCTAAAAGGTGTGCAGTGGGCTGAGGTGGGAAGGGCTCATTTAGAGCCCGAATCAGGTGAACCCCAGGAGTCCCTGCTTCCCACCTCGAGGGGGGACGGTGTCTGTGCTGAGAGCGACACCGAGTGAGGAGAGACCCACGAGGAGGAGGCCTCTGAGTCAGAGGCCGGGGGCAGAGCCAGCTTGGGGCCTCCCTTTCCCTGAGCCAGGCTCTCCTCGCCCCAGCGGGGAGGTTGGAGGGCCTCTGGGCTCCTGTCCATGGGCACCCCCGCCCCGCCCCTGCCCTCTCCTCTGGGTCTGGCTCCAAAGGCCCCCAACCCCCTGGGGCCTGTGGGCACCGGGAGACAGACCATCAGAGGCGGCCTCCTCGCCGGAGATTCTGCAGAGCTGCGCCCTGGCAAGGGGAACTAGAGCGGCTGCTGCTCGGAGATGATCAAAGCCTGGAAACAGAGCAGTGTTCAGAGACTCGGGGGGAGGTAGGGACACCTCTGATCATCCAGGGGCTGTTTCCGCCCAGTCTTGCCCAGTCCCCTTCCACGGAATTAGGACACTGACATGACAAACTCACCGATGGGCTGTGACTTTGTCCCGCAGCCCTGGGGTTGCCCTCAGTGAGCGCGTGTAAATAAATACACGCTCGCGTATGCACATACTGTGCGTGTCATGTGACGTGCCAGTTGGGGGGAAATTAGGGATAAAGGCAAAGAAATTGGCCTTTTAGACCAAAAATACAGATTTAATCAAAGTATCTTATGCTTATCTACTTAGAGAACAAAAATAACATTTACTAAAACAATGGAGAAAGTTTAATTTCAGAATCCCATTAAAACATGACCTTTAAATATGGATTTCAGTTCTTCTAAAAGTTAATACACCCAATTCTTTCAAGTCCAAGCAAATTAAACTTCAATAGATTACCTGGTGAAACTGATATCTTGTTACGATGTTAAAATATGAGTCTATTGAGAAAGATGTGATTTTTCCAATAGGAAAAGCAAATGAAATACCACACTCTCACACATACGTAAGAGTCTTTAAAATGCTGACTCTTGTCTATAAAATAGTTCTATTTTAAGGGACAAGATAAAAAATGTTTAAACGTATTTGCACTGGAAGCTAATAATGCAAATTACTCGCTGTTTGGAAACAAGTTTTTTTTTTTTTTAAAAACCAACACCCGCCGAGAACTCAGGGACACTCCGCGAGCCCACAGGAACCCCGAACCCCAAACCATGGATTACAATGAGCATGTGGGGGCTGGCCCAGAGCACCAGGGACGTACAGGGATGGATTTTAGCAGAGGAAGACCAGGGCTGCATGAAGGGTCGACCACCTGAGGGCCGCCTCACTGGAAGAGGCCAACGGCAGTGCCACTGCTCTGTGTGGCTTCTCCACTTGGGAAGGAGGCAGACGCCCAGGGGCACCAGGCCCCCCTGCAGACCACCAGCCTCGAGCTTCCACTGCCCGCCCCCCAAGGCCTCTCTCCTTTAAAGGTTCACCTTCTCCTACTCTGAGGTCAGTAAAGCTTACGACACTGCCAGCTACCACTCCACTGCTCCCAGGCCACTCGCTCCTCCCCGAATGTGCAGAGTGCTTATCTATTTTCTCCTTCAGAAACTTCATAAAATGAATGGGACGTTCCCAGACGCCCCATGAAAGAAAGCTCCATATTAAATCATTCTGTCTTCCTTGTAACTCTGGGATGAGGGTTACCCAGACGGTACCAGTAAGCGTAGGGAAGAATTGGCAAAGCACGGAAGTCCAGCGATTTGAAAACGAAGCCAGCAAGATATCGTCTGAAAAGCACTGTTTGGGGTTTGAAATACTTTAAAGAACTTTTTCAGGCAGATTTTTAAACTCAAAGGGGTCTCCACGGCAGTTATAGAAAACCCTAATGAGGTATGGACCCATGAATGGATGAAAACCTGCTATTTACAGACGCAAACTCCTCTGTACGCAACCGCATCCCTGCCAGCCCTTAACACATGACTCAGCAAAGGCAGAGCTAAGAATCAGGACAGCCTGGCCCCATCTGCTGAGTGTGCTCTGCTAAAAAGAAGCCCAAACAAGATGACACCCAGCATCAGCAGGTTCTGAGCAGGGAACAGTCCACTTCGGGGGAGCGAACCTCCACATTTAATCAAAGTAGCTCCCACAAGGGTGTACTGTAGTAATCTCAAAACCAAGCCCACCAGAAAATCTCTACAATACTTTCATTTCCAAATTTTCCTAGACCCTATTTTAAAAGTTTTTTTCTGTGTTCTTTCCTTTTTTTTATTAATCTGGATTGAAGGAAAGCACACATTTCATTTATTGTCTGGATTACAGATTCTTATTAAACAAACCAGAGCTCATTATAAAATCAATATCAACTTAACCACCATGCCCCCAGGAGGAACCACATAAAGGTCACTCCAAGAAATTCAAACAATTTTCCTGCTGGAAGGGCATGATTTTAATTACAGATACTATTAATTAGAGCTGTCACTGGGATGCTTTTTTTTCCTGTTAATTATTACAAACTCGGCCCTAAGTATGCATTTGCAGCCCGCACTTTTGTCAGAAAGAGTCACTTCTGCATGCAAGCCCAACCTTTCCATTCTATCAATATTTCATATTCGAATTTCAAAGCGTATCAAAGGATGCCATGCTTTCTAAAACCCTCCGCCCGTGTGATCTCCCGTCTCTCACACACGAACAGAATCGGTGTGATAATTTATTTATGTCCTGGCACAGGCCTGGCCCAGCAGACCCGGCTGCCTATACTGGCCTTGCTCAATAGAATTTCTGGATAAAGTCTTTACTAGTTGGTGTGACATTTTTCCCCAAGCTTCTCCTTCAAACGTGCTTTTGCTTTTGCTTTGAAGCAAAGCTAGCTCTGCTCTTGAAATGCCATCTCCCACACATCTGAAGTTGCTGTTTCTTTAATAAGAAAAGACTGCACCGACCAGGCTTCTGACCCCCTCCAGAAAACCAGAGGTTCTCTTCATTCAACAACACCAAGAGTTTTGAAATGGGGAAGAAGGCTGTCTTCTGGTCTCTTTTAAGCAGAGTGATTTTATAAACTCATCCCAGTGCCTTATGCGAGATAGGGTCAGGGTGTCTCTCAGACAAGCCCCTGGGGGCGGGTGGTTCTGGAAAGAGCTTGAGCAGCCCCCAGCAGTGATTGCAGAACGGCGATGTTTACAGATGTGGCTGTGAAGCAGGATGCTTTATTCACATGACATATTCCATACCACAGTCGCGTGACCTGAGAAAAACAAAGACTCCCTCCAACCCAGTGGGAGAGATCCCTTACAAAACAGACGACTGAATTCTAAAGATGATTGAGTAAACTACTTTCCCAGGTGGAAAACATGCTTAGAGCTACATTATATTTTCTGTTAAAAGCAATCAAATGCCCTGACTGGCACATATTCCAGGCTTGCACGGCTGTTAAAACCAGAGGTGTGTTTTCCTTACAGAGCACCATTAAATCTGAATGTGTGCTCAGAACCCCCAAACATTCTGTGAATTTGTTTCCTGTCCAGTTTGCTCTGAACCTGCCGCCCCTCACTCTCGTTGGTCCCCATTTGTTTCCAGGTATGTTGGGACTGTTCCTGTAACCCCCTCCCCACACACATTCAGATTTCACGTCATCCAAGACACAGTGAAGGTGGCAACAGACAGGGTCAGAGGATCTTTTCACCTAAGACCCCGAGAAAGTCAATGATTTAAGGGACATCTTCATACATCTATACAACCAATTTATCTTGCACCTCTGTTTATTACTAGTGGCCAAACTAAGAAAGATAACAGATAATACATAATTCATGTATTGTACATTCTCCACACTTCTAATTAGCAGCCTGCTCTCACAGCTAACGTGAGACCATCCCAGAACAGCGTAAGATTAATTTAGAGCAGGGAAACCGGGGTTGCAAGGTATTTACATGAATGCTAATGAGAAGTTTCAAATCGTCATCACACAAGAACCCAAACTACGAACAACTGCTGGGCGCGGGGGAGGCCTTCTAAGGGTGAGCAGAATGGCCGTGGCACCGAGAAGAGCGTCTCTTTACCTGATAGGCGTTGGTGGCGTCTGGGCCTGGGCCACCCACCAGCCCAGCGAGCTTCTCCTTCAGCCTGTAGTGAGAGTTGTGCCGTAGGCAGTAGATGGCACCGGACGCCAGCAAGACCGCCACGATGGCCACGACGGAGACCAGCGTGAGCACCACGAACTTGGTGGAGTCCTCCCGTGCTGCCTGGTGAGGCAGGAGCTTGATTCTGCTTCTCTGCAAACAGGAGAGGGGGCAGGTGAGTACCCAGCTCCTGAAGATCGTCCTTTCCAAAGACACCCACAAGTGTAAGGCTCTGGGCTGGCACCAGACCGACCCGGGGGCGTCCAGCAGTGCAGCCCCCAGCCCAGCAGCCAGGGTCCTCCGGACACAGCGTGCCTGGGTCAGCAGGGCCCCACCAAGAAGGTCAGCAGCAGCACCGCTCAACTCAGTGACAGGAAGCGTCTGGGACCTAACTCACTGCCTTAAGTAAAACAGAGCCTTTCTCCCTTCTCGACGGGTAAGAGGGGCATTTAGGGCCACCACCGAGCTATCTGGGGTGGAGAGACTGGAGGGTGGGTAGCAGCCGCAGCACAGGTCGAACCAGTGGCGACTACTCCTGGCTACGCTGCAGGGGAGGCCAGTTCAGAAGCCCTTCTGCTCTCCTTCAGAGGTGCTCCCCACCCCCACAGACCTCCAACGGCGTGGTGGGGGGGCTTGCACCAACGCAGACCCCCGCGTCGCGCACTTGGGCACTTTTCCTTGAGAGCAGCTTCAAGACATGGGCTGACGATGATCCAGTTCACGTCTTGGTGAGCGAGAGGTAAGAAGCCCAGGTCCATCAGCTTCTCAGGCTTGACGGGGTGGGGGTGGGGGTCAGGGCACCCTTTCGGCGTGTCCCACTGTCTCCGTGCGCCCAAAGCCACACAGTGCTCGCCCTCATTAGCTTCATTATGAGGAATATTAGCAACAATTAAAAAACGCCAGGGGGACGATGGGCCGGCTCCGGCCAGCACGCCGTCCACAATTACCCGGGAAATGAATAGAGACGCGCCCGCCTCAGTGAGGGTCGCTATGGGATGAGCACAATTAGCAAACTCCTTTCCACCACCTAATTTCGCGTGGTTACAAAATGGATTTTTCCCCATGAATGCCTGGCCGGCCTATTCATTATCTCCCTTCTATTAGTGATTTTCTGCGCCGCGTTCGGCCTTCAGCTCCTCACTTCCTCCGGCTCCCAGTGTACACAGGGCCTCTTATGTCAGGCCGGGCCGTTTTTATCTTGTAATCATAAAGGCCACCAAAGCAATTATCGCCGGTCTTGACTGGAAAAGCTGGTCATTAATTAGCCTCCTTTGCCTTCCGTGCGGCGGATTAGCTGATGCCCGGACTGGGTTAATGGAAAAGCGGGCGAATTGAGAAAAGACGCCGGATTTTCTTGCCTGGATGCTCGGCTCCGAGGAGGACTGCAGGTCCACCCGCGGCGGGAGGGACGGAGGCGCGGGGGCGCGGGAGGAGGCGCGGAGTGGGGGGTGTCGGGGGAGGGACCCTGACGCCGGGTGGCGCGGGGAGCGAGCGCGGGCCCCTGGCCGGGGCGGCCGGCCAGCCGGGCCCTCCGGGTGGGCCGAGCGCCGGGCGGGAGACCCTCCCCGCCCCTCCCCTCGCTCCTCCCTCGGCCCACCCTGTTGCTTCCAGAACAGTCACCCCCGAGGCCGCTGGCTGCCTCCCCCGCTCCCCGAGCCCCGCGCCCAGAAACAGACGGGCGCGGGGGAGGGGGGTCCCATCCACGGTGCCGGACCCCCGGGCTGGCCCGGAGGGCGCCCGACACCCCTGCGCCTCCCACCCTGCGCGCAGTTCCTCGCCCGCGCGGTGCTCATGGTTGGCGCCCGTCGGGTCCTGTGCGGCCTGTTAACTGGGAGGCGCGCCCCTCTCCACGCGCTCCGGCCTGGGACGCTCCTCCGAGAGGCTGGCAGGGCTCGGCTGCACGGGTTCCCGCTCCGCCGCTGTGCCCTGCCCCCCAAGTGCCGCCCCCCTGCTCCTGGAGACACCCGGGTCTTCTACCCCCGCGCCGTCTTCGCAGACCAGCCGGAACAACAACAAAGGAGGGGCGCGGCTGGCGGAGGGGGAGTCCCGCTGCCCTCCACCTCCCGGCCATCGCGGCACCCCCACCCCGCCCAGGCAGACGACAAGCGGTCCCCGCGCCCTCCCTAGGGGGTCCCGCCCACGTGCCTGACCGCGCCCCGGAACGGAGGCTTCCCGAAGCTTCTCGGCCCGCGACAGGACGCGCACACGCGCGCAGTGACCAGCCTGGCTCCGAGGGGACGCGCGGCGCCTCGGTGGGTGGCCCACAGCTCTGTGCGCACCGACGGGCGGTCGCAGCGCGCTGGAAACAGAGGCCTGCCCGGGGCTCCTTTCGGGCGGTGCACGCCTGGCGGCCGGGCAAAAGGGGCACAAACGCCGCTCGCTGGTCCCTCGGTTCCAGGCGGGAGGCCGTGAGCGCGCAGGAGCCTCCGGAGGAGGCCGGCCGCGGCCTACACGTTACCCTGGCCCAGGCCTGGGGCGGCAGGAGAGGTCCCGGCGGGGCGCGCACCCCCAGGAGGCTCTTCCCGGGGAGGCCAGGCAGCCTCAGCGCCCTTGATGCCAGAACCCTACGGTTGCCTTGACCAGCAGTGCGCTTGGCCTGGGCAGCGGAAAGGAGTCTGCCTGCTCAGGAGCTGGCCCAGAGGTCAGAGAAGAGCGTCCAGGAGCGAGACTGCGGGTCCCTCCTCCAGGGCCCACTGCCCAGTCCCCGCGGGGGTCCCTGGTGCCTCCTGAGGGTGTAGGACTGGACCCACGCCCACGGAGCCCCCTCTTCTACGCTCCTGCCCGGCTCCCCGCTTCCCCGGGCCGGCGCTGCCCCCCAGGGAATGGATGGCTGGGGTCGGCAGGCTGGTCGGACCGGGAGAAGTGTGGTGAGGCTGAGGATGGCGGGTGGGCGGCCGGAGGAGGTGAGGGAGAGAGGAAGGATCTGACGCGGCTGCAGGGATTCGGGGCTCGGAGAAGCCGGAGACCCTGTTCCGACCCCTGTGCTGTGAGGCCGCAGGAGCTGAGCGGCCGGCTGGGCAGCCTGCCTCCCGCTGGCGCCGGGGCCCCTCAGCCGGAACCTGACAAGCCTCGCTCCTGGCAGGCCCCTCAGTGGCGCCCCGGCTACGGAGTGCCAGAGGCGGGGACTGCCGACTGCAAGTCCGATCTTAGGAATCTTGGAAGAAACAAAAATTTATATTCATTCTTTAAAGAACATAAACTCCCTCCTTGTCACAGTGATTGTGCTGAAGTAATTTAGGATTATTTTATCGCCTTTCTTTTTTGTAAAAAAGAGTTTAAAAAAATCTCAGGATCCCTGCTAACCAGGAGAGGTGAGAGAAGGACACGGGTGCTTTCGCTTAAAGGCAGTCTGACCCTCCGTCCTTCCGTCCTTCCGGGAGTAGCTGGGGGGCAGGGGCCGGGTCCCCCTGCGGAGCGCCTGCCACTACAGGTGCTTTCCTGCCATCCCAACCTGGGGCTGAGCCCTGCAGAGAGCCCTCCACTAATTAGAGGCATCTTGTCAGTCTTGACTTGGAATTGAAAGAAAATAATGTTTAAATATTTATGACTTTGACATTTACAGTCAGGCGTCTTTTAAAAGCGGACCGCCTCCTGTACAGTGGCAGCTCGCTTCCCTCCCGGAAAGTTTGGAGCAGGAAGGAGGGGGGTTGGCGGAAGCAGTCCCCAGCAGCCTGGGCACACAGGGGGTGTGGGGTGTCGTGTGCCCTAGGATGTAGGGGACACATTTACAACTGGCACCCATTACTGACTTTCAGAAGTAGGAAAAGTGGGCTTTTTAAAAACAGTTCAGGACGAGTGAAGTCAACTTCATATCAGGGTAGAGGTATCTTGAGAGTAAGCTGAAGTAGGGCAGTCCATATTCCCCACTCAGCCATCTCCACGTGCAGCTGCTTGAGTTTATGATATAAAATACCTCGGAAGCTGTGATTTGAAATGCACACGTGACCACAGCGGCAGTCAGTGGAACTGCCCTTAGCACCCACGGACACTGTCCTGACCTAGTTAGGCTGTTTTGATCTGTGCTTACAAGTGGAGGTGCATGGGGCTTCCTTCATGCTATCTTCTGAGCCATTTCTGGCAAAATATCTTCAGAACGTTTTTTTTTTTAGCATTCCATGTGGTAATCTTAAAATAAGAGCGGAGAAAAAAGAACACTCTATCCCCAAACTTGATTGAGAATTGAGGCAGCCACACAAATATAAAACTTGATGGTAAAAATATTTGTTGTCAGGTAGAAAATGTTAGTATTTTTCTAAGACTGCTATGTAACCAGTTAGCAAGAGTAATTCATTACCTAAGTCATTGACTTCAGTTTTAAAACACAGTTGTACCCAAAAACTTAAGGGCCCTGGCATGTAGCAATTTCATTGATACTAAAGTTCTAATACTGTGGATGTTTTCATTTGCATAATTTCTAAAGAATTTGATTTGCAAACCCAGCCTTATCCTGTGTTCCTCTGCACTTTTATGTTACTATAATGGTAGAGATTTTTTTCTGTAAAATTTAGAAATTAATTTTAGGGACTACTAATGAGCTGCTAAAACAAGTCTGTCTTTGGGTTCCCAGATGAATCATCTTAGAATTACTTGGGAATTTCATGCTAAATTTACTAAAATATATTTGCTAAGATACACCAACTATCACCTTAAAGCTGATAAAATTTTTTTTTTTTAACATTTTTCAGGCCATGGGAATGACCAAACTTAAAAATATAGGGGGGGTAGGTGTCTTAAAATATTTTAGAAGTATTTTTAAAAGCTGTTAACTGAACTATTTTTAATTTGGACCCTGGCACAGAATTCTAATAAATGAGAGAAGTCAGGCGGAAATAATCATGTATTAATTCTCTGCATTACAAAATCTTTTCAGAAGCTATTATCAGAGCAAGAGGCATTGCGGTCTGAATTCAGGGTGGGAGAAATCCTTTGTGCAGCTGAAGGCTATTGTTCGTCTGTGCAGATGAAATTGTACTTGCAAATCTGCCATTCAAGTAGCCAAAAAAAAAAAAAAAGAGAGGCGCGGAGTGGGGGGTGTCGGGGGAGGGACCCTGACGCCGGGTGGCGCGGGGAGCGAGCGCGGGCCCCTGGCCGGGGCGGCCGGCCAGCCGGGCCCTCCGGGTGGGCCGAGCGCCGGGCGGGAGACCCTCCCCGCCCCTCCCCTCGCTCCTCCCTCGGCCCACCCTGTTGCTTCCAGAACAGTCACCCCCGAGGCCGCTGGCTGCCTCCCCCGCTCCCCGAGCCCCGCGCCCAGAAACAGACGGGCGCGGGGGAGGGGGGTCCCATCCACGGTGCCGGACCCCCGGGCTGGCCCGGAGGGCGCCCGACACCCCTGCGCCTCCCACCCTGCGCGCAGTTCCTCGCCCGCGCGGTGCTCATGGTTGGCGCCCGTCGGGTCCTGTGCGGCCTGTTAACTGGGAGGCGCGCCCCTCTCCACGCGCTCCGGCCTGGGACGCTCCTCCGAGAGGCTGGCAGGGCTCGGCTGCACGGGTTCCCGCTCCGCCGCTGTGCCCTGCCCCCCAAGTGCCGCCCCCCTGCTCCTGGAGACACCCGGGTCTTCTACCCCCGCGCCGTCTTCGCAGACCAGCCGGAACAACAACAAAGGAGGGGCGCGGCTGGCGGAGGGGGAGTCCCGCTGCCCTCCACCTCCCGGCCATCGCGGCACCCCCACCCCGCCCAGGCAGACGACAAGCGGTCCCCGCGCCCTCCCTAGGGGGTCCCGCCCACGTGCCTGACCGCGCCCCGGAACGGAGGCTTCCCGAAGCTTCTCGGCCCGCGACAGGACGCGCACACGCGCGCAGTGACCAGCCTGGCTCCGAGGGGACGCGCGGCGCCTCGGTGGGTGGCCCACAGCTCTGTGCGCACCGACGGGCGGTCGCAGCGCGCTGGAAACAGAGGCCTGCCCGGGGCTCCTTTCGGGCGGTGCACGCCTGGCGGCCGGGCAAAAGGGGCACAAACGCCGCTCGCTGGTCCCTCGGTTCCAGGCGGGAGGCCGTGAGCGCGCAGGAGCCTCCGGAGGAGGCCGGCCGCGGCCTACACGTTACCCTGGCCCAGGCCTGGGGCGGCAGGAGAGGTCCCGGCGGGGCGCGCACCCCCAGGAGGCTCTTCCCGGGGAGGCCAGGCAGCCTCAGCGCCCTTGATGCCAGAACCCTACGGTTGCCTTGACCAGCAGTGCGCTTGGCCTGGGCAGCGGAAAGGAGTCTGCCTGCTCAGGAGCTGGCCCAGAGGTCAGAGAAGAGCGTCCAGGAGCGAGACTGCGGGTCCCTCCTCCAGGGCCCACTGCCCAGTCCCCGCGGGGGTCCCTGGTGCCTCCTGAGGGTGTAGGACTGGACCCACGCCCACGGAGCCCCCTCTTCTACGCTCCTGCCCGGCTCCCCGCTTCCCCGGGCCGGCGCTGCCCCCCAGGGAATGGATGGCTGGGGTCGGCAGGCTGGTCGGACCGGGAGAAGTGTGGTGAGGCTGAGGATGGCGGGTGGGCGGCCGGAGGAGGTGAGGGAGAGAGGAAGGATCTGACGCGGCTGCAGGGATTCGGGGCTCGGAGAAGCCGGAGACCCTGTTCCGACCCCTGTGCTGTGAGGCCGCAGGAGCTGAGCGGCCGGCTGGGCAGCCTGCCTCCCGCTGGCGCCGGGGCCCCTCAGCCGGAACCTGACAAGCCTCGCTCCTGGCAGGCCCCTCAGTGGCGCCCCGGCTACGGAGTGCCAGAGGCGGGGACTGCCGACTGCAAGTCCGATCTTAGGAATCTTGGAAGAAACAAAAATTTATATTCATTCTTTAAAGAACATAAACTCCCTCCTTGTCACAGTGATTGTGCTGAAGTAATTTAGGATTATTTTATCGCCTTTCTTTTTTGTAAAAAAGAGTTTAAAAAAATCTCAGGATCCCTGCTAACCAGGAGAGGTGAGAGAAGGACACGGGTGCTTTCGCTTAAAGGCAGTCTGACCCTCCGTCCTTCCGTCCTTCCGGGAGTAGCTGGGGGGCAGGGGCCGGGTCCCCCTGCGGAGCGCCTGCCACTACAGGTGCTTTCCTGCCATCCCAACCTGGGGCTGAGCCCTGCAGAGAGCCCTCCACTAATTAGAGGCATCTTGTCAGTCTTGACTTGGAATTGAAAGAAAATAATGTTTAAATATTTATGACTTTGACATTTACAGTCAGGCGTCTTTTAAAAGCGGACCGCCTCCTGTACAGTGGCAGCTCGCTTCCCTCCCGGAAAGTTTGGAGCAGGAAGGAGGGGGGTTGGCGGAAGCAGTCCCCAGCAGCCTGGGCACACAGGGGGTGTGGGGTGTCGTGTGCCCTAGGATGTAGGGGACACATTTACAACTGGCACCCATTACTGACTTTCAGAAGTAGGAAAAGTGGGCTTTTTAAAAACAGTTCAGGACGAGTGAAGTCAACTTCATATCAGGGTAGAGGTATCTTGAGAGTAAGCTGAAGTAGGGCAGTCCATATTCCCCACTCAGCCATCTCCACGTGCAGCTGCTTGAGTTTATGATATAAAATACCTCGGAAGCTGTGATTTGAAATGCACACGTGACCACAGCGGCAGTCAGTGGAACTGCCCTTAGCACCCACGGACACTGTCCTGACCTAGTTAGGCTGTTTTGATCTGTGCTTACAAGTGGAGGTGCATGGGGCTTCCTTCATGCTATCTTCTGAGCCATTTCTGGCAAAATATCTTCAGAACGTTTTTTTTTTTAGCATTCCATGTGGTAATCTTAAAATAAGAGCGGAGAAAAAAGAACACTCTATCCCCAAACTTGATTGAGAATTGAGGCAGCCACACAAATATAAAACTTGATGGTAAAAATATTTGTTGTCAGGTAGAAAATGTTAGTATTTTTCTAAGACTGCTATGTAACCAGTTAGCAAGAGTAATTCATTACCTAAGTCATTGACTTCAGTTTTAAAACACAGTTGTACCCAAAAACTTAAGGGCCCTGGCATGTAGCAATTTCATTGATACTAAAGTTCTAATACTGTGGATGTTTTCATTTGCATAATTTCTAAAGAATTTGATTTGCAAACCCAGCCTTATCCTGTGTTCCTCTGCACTTTTATGTTACTATAATGGTAGAGATTTTTTTCTGTAAAATTTAGAAATTAATTTTAGGGACTACTAATGAGCTGCTAAAACAAGTCTGTCTTTGGGTTCCCAGATGAATCATCTTAGAATTACTTGGGAATTTCATGCTAAATTTACTAAAATATATTTGCTAAGATACACCAACTATCACCTTAAAGCTGATAAAATTTTTTTTTTTTAACATTTTTCAGGCCATGGGAATGACCAAACTTAAAAATATAGGGGGGGTAGGTGTCTTAAAATATTTTAGAAGTATTTTTAAAAGCTGTTAACTGAACTATTTTTAATTTGGACCCTGGCACAGAATTCTAATAAATGAGAGAAGTCAGGCGGAAATAATCATGTATTAATTCTCTGCATTACAAAATCTTTTCAGAAGCTATTATCAGAGCAAGAGGCATTGCGGTCTGAATTCAGGGTGGGAGAAATCCTTTGTGCAGCTGAAGGCTATTGTTCGTCTGTGCAGATGAAATTGTACTTGCAAATCTGCCATTCAAGTAGCCAAAAAAAAAAAAAAAGGCCTATAAGGGCAAAAGAAAACAATCTCCAAGAAACAATTATTGTTAAATATAAACTTTAATGGAAATAAAGTGGGGATACGCTGTTTTAAAATCGGCTATTTGTGAGGTGTTTTTCAGACATAGGCATAAAAATAAATACATAAAAGGTGATAAGTTGTCTATTTGCATCTTTAAGCACTCCTGGAAGATCAGTTTTGGGGAGACACTGTTTTCGGGTGTCAGGGAAGATTTACGACATTTATGTTTAAAGTGGGAAAAACACTCCCCTGTGAACTAATTTTTAGCAGAGCTTCATAAGCACCAAATTGTCTGGGGCGGGGGTTGCGGAATGGGGTCCGGGGAGGGGGGCATGGACGGCGGCACTCCGCGAAGGGGCGGGCGTGCCTCGGCCGGGCCATCGCTCAGACTCCGAGGCAGGTTCACTGCACCCGAACTCGGCTCCGCCAATCGACTCGGAGCGCGGAAGGCGCGCGCAGTCTGTCTGCGGCCGGCCTGGACCCGGGCGCGCCCCCAGGGTCAGCGGTCCGCTGGCTCGCCCCTGCTCTCCAAGGAGCTTGCCCTCGGCAAGGACCCAGCCCTTCTCAGCACTGAACTTTCTGCTGTCTCCTTCGCGGAGCCTGAGAAGCCGCTGCCTGGAATCGCGCGGGTCAGGCCCCGGCTGCGGCGCCGCTAGGAGCGAGGTTCCCGGGGGGGCGCACGGCCGTTTTCAGCCCCTCCCCTTTCGACAGGCCCGGGCTTTCTGCCTCCTCCTTCCCAGTCCCTCCCCCCTTCCTATTTATGCGATCCTCACCGAGGTCAGAAAGATCAGACCGCAGCGCTGGACACAAAGGGTTCAGGGTTCCCGGGCGCCGCCAGTATTCACGGCACCGAGGGGTCCCCAGGCGGCCTCAGCTCGTTTCCCGGGGACAATGGGGGGTGGAGGAGGCTAACCTCCCCCGCCACAAAGCGCGCGGGCCGCGGAGCTCGGATAGATGCCCACCTCGGGGCCCGGGGAGGGGGGAGCCCGGTAGGGCCCCCGCCTCACCTCGCCACCCTTCTCAAGAAAGCCAAGCATGGGGCTCGTGGAGTGCGAGGGGTGATAAAGAGACGGGGCTTCCGATGCCTACTGCACACAGACTTCCACCTTCTCACACTTCGGTTCGAGTTAAATTCAGAGAAGGTGGGTTTGCCCTGCAGCGCGCTTGACCCCAGGCGGGGAGGCTCTCCGGTGCAGGCCTGGGGCCGCTGTCTGCGCACTTCGCTCAGCCACCGGGCCGCAGGGCCGGAGCGCGCAGGGCCAGGGCCGGCCGTGACGCTGGGCAGCCGGCCGGAGCACGGTGAGCGCTGCGGCCCAAACGGCGGCGGCTCCCGGCCCCTCACTCCTCGGCTGTGTGTTTGGGGGGGCGGTGCCTGGGCAGAGGTGACGGTGAGGCCAGCCACAGCCGCCAACGTGGAGCAACCTCCGAGGACCGATAACGCCAAAGGGCGGGAGTTCATCTCTGGCTCAAAAAGGCCTCTTCGGCTGAGGTTCCCACCCCTAGGTCGGGGTCTGCCCGACTGCCTCGAGCGAGGCTGCTGGAAAACCCGAAGCAAGTCTCAGTTCAGAACCGCGCAGGGGCTGCTGAAGGAAGGAAATCAAGTCCCTCATTCAAACAGCTCCGCGTCAGAAGTTTCTCTGGCAAGCGCGCGCCCGCTCCGCCGAGGAGGGGGCCGAGAAGGCGCAGGTTCCTTTCGGGGGAGGGGAGGCGGCCGCGCTGAGGCGTTTCTCCACCGGGCCGGGAGGTCCGGGGCCCCTGCCTTCTCTCAGGCCGTCCCCCTGGCGCCCGCACTCTCCTCTCTGGCTCTGGATGGCTCAGGGGCGCGCTCCAGCCCCAAAGAGGAGGGCGAAGAGCGCCCCCAAAAATGGGCTGGGAGGAAATGCCCCCGCGCTGGTTCCTCCCACCCTGGCTGCGCACCATGTCCTTCACCTTTCCCCACCACCCTGCCTGTCTGCGCCCCGCGCCCCCCGCTCTGCTGCGGGTCAGAACTGCCCGGAGTGGGTGGCGTTGCGAAGGGAGAGTCCGAGAGGCAGTGGCCACAGCCCGGCCCGGGGGTCTCCGCCAGTGGTGTGCGGCGGGACGGCGGCCACCCCGTCTCAGTCTTCGCGCTCAGGACGAGCTGCCACCAGCCGAGTCACCAGGGGATGCCCACCCCTGACCCACTCGGGGATGACCTCAGACGCAGACCTCCTCAGCCAAACAGAGCCTTTGGCAGGCAGCCTGCTGCGAGTCAGAGCTAGCCCCTGGACTGGGGCTCTCTCCAAAGCCCGGGTCGCCCACCCGACCCCCTCCTCCACCGCCTCGTGCAGTCTCCATCCTTCCCCGGCTCGGGTTCCGCTCCGCGCCACCTACATGCCTGGCAGGCGCCTTCTTCAGCGGGACTCGCCCGCTCCCTCCCGCCCCCGACCCAGCCCCTGTCCCTTCTCCGATGGCCCCCACCGGTGCCCACGCCCCGGCCCGGCGTCCCTGGTTACCTGCAGCGGGGCGGGCGCGGGCGCCCAAGCCGGAGGAGAAGGGGGACGTGTGCCCGGCCAAACGGCCTCGGGGCGCGGCGGCCGCGGGCAGCGGCGGCGCCATCGACACTGCCAGCCTTCTCTCGGCGCCGGAGCCACAGACACGCGGGGCCATCCCGCTCCTGACCACAAACTTCTCGGGCAGCCAGTGGAGACAAAGGTGCCGGCGCCGCAGCTTCCCCGGCCGCGGCGGCGGCGCCAGCTCGGGGCCCGCGCGAGCCCGCCGCTCCGCTCGGTCGCTCAGCCGGGCTCTGTGGGCTCCGCCAGGGCCCGCGCCCGGGGCAAGGCGGTCGGGTTAGGGTGCAGCGAGC
>SJYG01000505.1:657162-706476 GCA_006410535.1 Litocranius walleri
GGGCGGGCGTCCAAACTCTTGGCAGGAGAAAATCTCAGGACCAATCCTTCTTCCGAGGTAGTTTGAACACTTTGGCCCTGGGGGCCTTACACTCCCTTTCCGAGTAGAAGCCGGCTCAGGACCACCTGCCAATAGGCGCGTAAATACCGCCCCGCCCCTACCCCCCGACTCCCGCCTTCGCCTGGGCGGACGCAGGAACTACCGAGAACTTTTGCCATCGTTTGGTCCAGGCCGGCCGCGGGGCCATCTGCCCAAGACGTCGGACCGAGATGACGGGGAAACGAAGGTGTCGAGCCGCCCAGGTCGCAGGCTCGGCCAGGCCCGCCGGCCGGCGGGAAGGGCAGAGCGCTCACAGGGCCCAGGGCGCAAGTCTGCCAGGCCGGCCGCGCCCCAGGTCAAACAGGGGGCGGCCAGACCCGCTGCGGCCCGCGAGCGGCCTCTCCAGGGCTCCCCAGGCCCCTCTCCCACATTCTCCGCCTCCGCGCCATGGACGCCTGGTCGCAGCCACAGGTCGGGGCCGCCCGGTGCGCGGCGCCCCTGCCGAGCAGCCGGGAGGGAGAGAAGAAACCCAACATCTGTGTGTACAATGCGCTCTTGGGCCCACAGCTGCAGGCACAAGGGGAAGAAAGGCAGGGAGGAGGGGGAGACCCTGTCACAGGCGATGACAGCCTGCGGAGGGCTCTTTCGTGTCTCCTTTTCTGGAGACCCCGGCGCCCTCCTCCCCGGGCCCCCTCTCCCGCCGCCTCCCCATTGTTCCCGCGCTCAGGACAGCTGGAGACGGCGGCCCGCGCCAGCAGGGCGGCCCCTCCTCACCGACGCCCCTCCTGCCCGCTCCCAGCGGCCCGGCGAAGCCACCAAGCTCCTCGGTGGCCAGCCCTGCCCCCAGCCCACCCCAGGCCCCTGGAGCGCTGCCCCCAGACTAGCCGCGCGCCGAGGCCCCCACAGAAATGCCTAAACCCTCCACCCGGGGCTCAGGGCATGAGGGCCTGCGAAGGGCTCGTCTCCGGCTAAAGTGTCCCAAGGACTCCTTCCTCTGATCTAAGCGGAGAACTTATGTTTGGTGCTTCCCTAATGGCTTAGATGGTAAAAAAAAAAAATCTGCCCGCAGTGAAGGAGACCCGGATTCGATCCCTGGGTCGGGAAGATCCCCTGGAGAACCGGAATAGCAACCCGCTCCAGTATTCTCGCCTGGAGAGTTTTGTGGACAGAGGAGCCTGGTGGGCTACAGGGGGTCGCAAAGCATCGGACAGGACTGAGCGACTAACACTCGAGGGGCCGAGAGTGGAGCGCTTCAGCGAACGCGGGCTCGCTAGGCCTGGGAGGGCCCGAGCTCGTGGGGGCTGGAGGTCTGCGGGCCGCTTCGCCCTGCTGCCAGAAGCGCAAGCGGAAACTCGGTTCTGGGGTGAGGGGCAAAGGGGAACCAGGCTCCTCTCCAGCTGCGCACACCAGCCCCAGACAGCCGGCAGGACAAGAGGGGGCCACCCCGAACCTCGCGTCCCCGCGCGGGGGTACAGGGTGCAGACCCCCTCCTGGCCGCCCTCCGCGGGGCCCAGGTACCTCCGGGAAAGAGGAGGGGAAAGGGAGGAGGCGGGAGGGCCCCAGAGAGCCGGGGAGGCCTGCGGGAGGGGACCTGCGGCCCTCAGCCTGGCTGGGAACCGGCCTCTCCATAGCAACCGCCTGTGCGCGCGGAGCCGCGCGCGTCTGTGCGCGTGCTCGTTTGTGTGCGGGGGAGTGGGCTCGCGGGCCTCCTCGGCCGGGTAGGGGGATCTCGAGCCCTGGGCGCGGGGGACAGGGAAGTTCTCTCCGTAACAGCGGGGGCGGCCTTTTCGGAGGTGCTGGAGACTCTGGGATCTGGGCATGCGGCGGCAGGCACCGGCCGAGCAGGGGGGATGAGCCCGGGCCCCCGCACTGGGCCGTAGGGGCACCGAAGGGCCCGGCCCCGGCTGTTCGGCTGCCTGCTGCGGTCACGGGGACCTGGGGCTTGGCGGGCTGAGCGCGGGCGGTGGTCTTCACGTAGACCCAGCGCGGTGCGGCGCGGGGTGCGGCGGGGAGGGCGGAGGCCCCGCGGCCGCGGTCGCCGCGCCTGCCTCCCGGCCCGCGCGGGGTCCACCGGGCGCACCTGCCTCCCGGCCCGCGCGGGGTCCACCGGGCGCACCTGCCTCCCGGCCCGCGCGGGGTCCACCGGGCGCACCTGCGGTCGGCGCGCGGGGCGGCCGGGCTTGCGTGGCCGGGAAGCGCACGGAGGGGACCCTGCCCGGGCCCCCAGCGACGAGCGAGGGACGCGGCGGCGCCCTCCCCGCCGGCGCCGCGGCGCACCCTGGCTTTCCTCGCGGTCCACTCGATGGCCGGGAGCCACCACCAGGTGTGAGGACCCCCTCGGGCGGGCTGGGGCGTGGCCCGGGGGAGGCGCGGTCCTGTGCCTCGGTCACCAAGGTGGTGCGGCCCCACGCGCCTCCCGGCCCTACGGCTGCGCGCGCAGGACCGCGGCCGCGTGGTCCAGAGCCCCTGGGGTGGGGTGGGGGTCAGAGGGTCGGCGACCCCAGAGGGGACGTGCAGCTCAGAGCCAGGTACTGTTCTGCTTTCCACAGACGCCACAGGACGTGCTAAATAAGTAAACTGTGCTCGACACATCCATTTTATTCTGCTAGTTCTCCCATTGTCCCAAAGGGTTTCAGCTCCGACATCAAAGCCGCACGCTCCGGTTTCGTCTGAATTGAAAGCCGCGTCTTTCTGGTGCTTTCAGAAAGGATGGGAGGCGCCACGGAGGCACAGTTGGTTTGCTCGAGGTCACTTTAGCGCATAGTTAGAGGGGCCTTAAACTCTGAATGCAGGTTTTCATACGCAGAAAAGTCTTTTCTCACCCCACACCACATGGTATGTTCTTTGTGGGGTCCTGACTTGCCAAGTTCCCCTACCCCTTCCTCTCCGACACCCCCCAACCCCACCCCAGGACACCATGCCTGACTCCAGCACTCCTTCTCAGAGCTTAAAGATAAACGGGTTGCCTAGGGAATTCATTAAAGAAGGTATTTGTATTTTAGGTTCTGATCCTTTTCAGAAACTGATAAATTAATCCACCAGATTTTCATTCTATTTCCCTTTATTTTAAAATCCTTTCTTATATCCAGGGCAAGGAAAAAAATGTATCTATCTTTTAATTCTTGAAAATACTTTAGTAGGAAAGTGTTTTGACAATAATGTAAGACTAGGTTCAGCTTATAACTTGGAGAATGTTAGGATTTTGGTTTTTGTCCTGAGAGCTTAGACTTCTTTTAATAATAAATTACAATTTACAATTTCAATGACATTTTCAGAGAAAGGCTTTAAACGTGATGCAGAGTGTTTTTGAGAGGCATGTTGACTGAAATTATTTATATATGATGAGTATATTATTCATATAAAAGTTAGGATTTTCTAGCTGATGAATAAAAAGAATAGCATGTGTGAAATTCTACAAAAAATCTAAACAATATAAATAGTTTAAAATGACACGCTGATTTTGCTAAGACTTCTTTTAAAGTGAAGTTCACATTTGTTATGTGTAAAACCTAATGTTGTGTTAAAAATCTCATTTTCAATTTAGGGAACATCAAATTGTTATAGATCACATATTTAACTGATTTAGAATAAAGTTCCAATGAACTAAATTATCAAAGAAAATGTATTTTAAAACAATATAGAGAAAGACAATCATGGGAAACATTATTATAAAGCAAAACAATACCTATTTCAGAAAATTTCAATATTATGATGATAGAAAATGGCAAAAACACCCTCTGAAATACTTGCCTGATTTCACAAAATCTGACTCAATTTTGTTAAAAATATAGAATAATGGCACATGAATTATATTTAAAATACTTTTGATTTGTAAATCTATACATATGAGTTAAATTATGAAAATGAAATTTGATCCTTTTGACTATTGTAGCTATGTATATGTCGTATTTTCATACATATATAATGTTAAATAATGTAACATTTTATATCAGTAAATGAACTTTGGAAAGTAGGGTGCTTTAATTGGTCAGCCTCCTAGTGAAACTGGCACAGATAATTTTCTAAAAAGGATGCTTGTGCAGGTCAGTATAGATGACTCAAAATTGAACTGCATTAGTTGTAAATGGCAGTATTTTCAAGGGCAACATTTGGAAGAGCTTTAGACACTAATGACAAGTCCTTCCTCGCGGAGACAGAGGACAAGTCCCTTGCGTGTCTGAGCACAGTTCTCACCAGTCTCCCTTGCATACCAGAAAAGGACTATCATATTTACAAACAGGGGCGATTCTTTAGCAACTGTAACACATTGCTGCAAAACCTTTAAAACTGAAGGAATGGAAAAATAATAAAATCATTGGTTCAGATATTTTACTTTATTTCAAGAAAAATGTAAATTCTTTACTCAGAGTCTTTTGTTTTGGTTTTTAAAAAATTACCAACATAATTCAGCTTCTAAGATTAATTCTCATTTGGCTCCTGTTCAGACTGACCTAGAGCTTCCCTGGGGGCTCAGTGGTAAACAACCTGCCTGCCAGTGCAGGAGGCTTGGGCTTGATCCCTGGGTCAGGAAGATCCCCTGGAGGAGAAAATGGAAACCCACTGCAGTGTTTTTGCCTGGAGAATCCCATGGACAGAGGAGCCTGGCGGGCTGCAGTCCATGGGGTCGCAAAGAGTCAGATATGACTGCGTGTGCACGCATGTGCACACGCACATACGCAGACTGATCTAGAGTTTTTGAAATATGAAAACAGGAACTCTACTATGAAACAGAGTTACAGTTCCCTCCAACGGCCTAACACGCTGGCGCAAGAGCATCATATTAAAGCCCAGCAATGAGCTTCAACGAGAATCTGTGCTTGAAGGATGATTAACAGATATGTAGGAAGTTTAGACTTTTCCAGACTTTGAGATTACAGTTCCTGTAAGGACAGGAAAAGTTTCAAAACCTGACTATCATTATTCTTAGTCTGTCCGTTAAAAGTAGCATTCTGAAAAACTTCCTAGGGACAGAGGTTTACACACAGAGCAGTCTTGCTACAGGTCGATTTGGTTTTTATTCTCTAGATGCTAGCCTAGAAGATATATTATTTTCAACTTACCTCTTTGAAAAGCTCTTTATTATTTACAAAACAATGCTGTAAAATACATGTTTAGTAACTGACGTCCAGTAAAGTAAATATACTGTATTTCATGCTAGATTTTATTCTTCACAAAACTGACCTGAAATTCTGTAAAGTGCAGCGAATACTGGCAAGAAAGGCTCGTTACCACTGACCCAGCAGCTGACTTTTTTGAGAATATGCGCATCAGGCCGTTCGGTTCAGATGACGCACAGAAGTGCTGTGAAGACGTGTGGCTTCTCTCTCCTTTGAGGCTAGACGCGCCCCCACACACTTTGTCATACATGTCACACGTCCATTACATATGCATGTCCATTACAGTTGTCTGGAAACAGTTTTACTTTTTCCCTGAAGTTGCTTTGGAATTAAAAGAACAATAATCCACATCAATGTTTGTTTCATAATTATGCATTTCAGCTCCCTACTGTCCACATATACTTGTTTAGGAAAACACGGACGGGTGTATGGAGATGGGTTCCCGGGTGTATGGAGACGATGCTTTTTGTGATCATGTCAACTGTAAGACCATCACAGCCTGACAGCGGGCTTAGTTCCTGGAGTCCACAGAAGAGGACTCAGTATAAAGTGGTCTTTTCTGGTCTTACGTCGCAAACAGGCGTACAAGTGTTGAGATCTAGTGGGCACAGACCCCCTGGAAGCAGCCAGTGGCGTGTCATTCTGACACCACATGGAGCAGTCCCAGAGGACGCGGGGTTAGCTGTCACTCTGAGAAATCCAGTAATGGCCCTTCAGGATTCCGAACGAATTCACCCATAGCTGCCAGACAGCCGAGTGAATAAACAACAGTGGGGTCTTCTCTGTGGATGCAGCACGACGCACGTCTGTACTTAGCAAGTCGGGGACACAGTCAACAAGCGCGCAACAAGTGTGTTTCACACAGAGGGCGCTGGGGTGGACTGACACACCCCCCCCATGTACGACGCACATACAATCCCCCGAGATCTCTCGATTCAAACCCTTTAGGAAATTACATACTTCCTTCAACCTTTCTCTGTCACATTTGAAATTCCCGTTCAGAATTACCTGGAGATGTGCTCAAACAAAACTCGGAATCTGGTTTTATGCTTTCTAAACATTTTGGATTTCTCATTCCTCCAAGACACTATTATTTACCGTGATCGCGGTCCAGTTCACTGTCCTTATTGCCGAATGGCTTCTTGAGTATTTTTAAAAATAAACCTTTAAAGAAAGATTACTTTCAACCGTTCAGAATACTTTTTAAAAGGCCATTTACACGGGCAGTGCCCACATGTGGTGTGCCGGGGCGTGGGGCTTCCCAGGTGAGGCCTCTGTGGGCTCAGTATGGTCAGAGCAGACGTGGTTCCTTCTCGTCTGGTGGGTGTCCTGGTTTCCATGACAACGGCCTCTCTGTCCTCAACATCCTTCTGAGGGTGAGGCTTGAGGCTTTCTTGTCCTCCGTCCCCCTTTGGTCAGGCGTGTCCCTTCCTGCAGACCATGGTGGGCTCTGACCTCCTACTGTGGTCACCCCCACTGAGCCAGCACAGGTCGGCCGCGTCCCGTGTCCGCAGGGTACTGCCCTCAGGGTCCACCCCTTCATCTGACCCCTTCCCTTCTCACTGTGACCTGCGCCAGCTTATCCTCAGGTCGTGGGACCCTCTCCTCCCACCATCCAAGCTACAGGCACACATACCTCCTCACCAGGTCACACCCCACCTACAACATGCATCAGCCCTCTCACACGTGTACAGCCCTCTCACACATGTACAGCCCTCTCACATGCATGTGCACACGCCACCTCCCATGTGAGCACGCACCCTCTCATGCACTCTGTAATACTGGTGCTGTCGAGTGGAGCAACCATTCCCTACTCAGCATCATGGCGGGGCCGGGTCCCTCTGAGTTCTCACCTGGTGTCCAGCTAAATAGCTGCGGCTACTTTCCAATCAGACTTCCTGCTTGGGATTAAGGTGCCTGCTGAGAAACTCTTGTTCTGCTCACATTGCTGGGGGGCCCAGGGGCCGCCCAGACTTCCCAGGTGGTGCTAGGGGTAAAGAATCCACCTGCCAGTGCAGGAGACTTAAGAGGCCCAGGTTCAAGCCCAGGGTTGGCAAGACAGCCCTCAAGTCAAACAGACAGAGGCAATCATAGAGACACCTGGTGGGAAACTGCGGACCTTCCCCCACATTTGCAGCCTGATCTACCTTCTTTGGGCTGCCCTGGTAACTCAGTCAGTAAAGAATCCGCCTGCAATGCGCAAGACCCAGGTTTGATCCCTGGGTCAGGAAGATCCTCTGAAGAAGAGAATGGCAATCCATTCCAGGATTCTCGCCTGGAGAACCCTATGGACAGAGGTGCCTGGAGGCTTACGTCCATGGGGTCGAAGAAAGTCAGACACGACTGAGGTGACTTAGCACACCCACACAGGGGAAACCCAGTGAGGTGGTTTAGAGAAAGGACTCCCACCCAACTGCTGCCATTTCCTGACTCTGGCCTGAGTGAGGAGCTCCGGTTCTTGGTGCCTCTGGAAACGGAGATGAGGGGGGAATGGCCCAGTTGGGCGTGTTGGAAGGGTCACAACAGAGGGCTGGCCTTGGAGCAAGGTGGAGGTCCGTGCTGGGGGCTCTTGCTGCCCGTCGTTAGCGTTTTCTCCACCTGTGGGCGCTGCCATCATTTCCACTGAGGCACATGGAGGTCCTGCGTGCAGACAAACGCTGCCACTGTGATTTAAGGTGACACAGCTCAGCAACACAAGTGCAAAGGGGGAGTGTCTGCGGCACAGGCAGCAGGTCCCACCCGTCTGAGAGCAGGCCCCCAGTTCTGCCCCTGCTCCCTGTACCCCCTGGCCTGCAGCTTCTTCCCAGGGCCGCCAGAGGGGGGGCGGGGGTCTCAGGCCAGTCCACTTGCTCCTCCTGGGAGAGCACGTGGAGGGCAGACCCTGGAGGCTCAGGCCCGGAGATGGGTCACCTACAGAGTGGCCACTGCCCTCATCACAGTTCAGTTCAGTTCAGTCGATCAGTCGTGTCCGACTCTTTGCGACCCCATGAATTGCAGCCAGGTCTCCCTGTTCATCACCATCTCCTGGAGTTCACTCAGACTAACGTTCATCGAGTCAGTGATGCCATCCAGACATCTCATCCTCAGTTGTCCCCTCTCCTCCTGCCCCCAATCCCTCCCAGCATCAGAGTCTTTTCCAATGAGTCAACTCTTCGCATGAGGTGGCCAAAGTACTGGAGTTTCAGCTTTAGCATCAGTCCTTCCAAAGAAATCCCAGAGCTGATCTCCTTCAGAATGGACTGGTTGGATCTCCTTACAGTCCAAGGGACTCTCAAGAGTCTTCTCCAACACCACAGTTCAAAAGCATCAATTCTTCGGCTCTCAGCCTTCTTCACAGTCCAACCCTCACACTCAGACCTAAATACCTAAATACCGCCAGCACTGCTGGGATGACGCTTGTGAGCCCCAAGCTCTGTGCTGACGTGCCAGCCTGTGGGAGTCACTCAAGGCACCTTCCCTAAAACCAGTGACAATCCTGTGGTGTTGGACCATTATTGCCTCTGTTATCCAGACGAGGACAGGGAAGGGCAGCTCGGTCTCATGGAAGTGCCATGGCAGGATCCAGGGGAGGGCTCGGGCGCTGGATGCTTCTCGGGGTCACCTGTGGCTGGAAGCGGGACCTTGAGCAGGAACTCGGGTCTGCCCAGATCTGGGGCTGGGCTGCAGGCCCAGGGCAGGTTACGATGGAAGCATGTCTGACCCGCCCCGCTGGGGCCCCTGTGGTGGCAGCGATGATGGTTAACAGCCGTGGTTGAACAGAATCCCCAAGGCGCCCAGCCCCTCTGTGTCGGTGAAGGCCGAAGGGATCTTCCGACATCATCCGACCCAGCGCTCCTCACGAGACTTCAGGACCAGGGTGCCCTGAGCGATCTGGTGCTTCTGGTTTTCATCCTCAAAGGAAAATCCCCGTGGTTATCCAATTTCAGTAAACAGCACCAAAACCGCAGGGGTTTGACAGTCCCGAGCACTCTGGCATTCACGCCATAGACGCCGAGGGGAAAGCCGGGTGACCGGTCCCGGGGCTCTGCGGCCAGGCGGGACCACGGTCACCCACGGGCGCTCGTCCCCAAGAGGCAGGCCTTCCTCTCCGGGGCCATGCTCTGTCATCGCCGTGGCTCCCCTTCCACTCACGCCTCCTTTCTGCATCGTGCGGGACTCCCTGCCTCCCTCTTGAGAACGCAGTCTAGGTGTTGAGCGCCCTGGCCACGCTCACCGAGTCCCTCCTGCCTGCCCATGAGGGTCAGCAGGACAGCTCAGCAGGGCTGGCCCTCGAGCCCCGGGAGCAGCTCCCAGCGGGACCTGGACAGTCGCTGTCTCTGCTTCAGTCCTCGGGAGGCCTCGCCCGCGGGACTTCGGCAGCACGGCCGAAAGTGAGCGCCCTGCCTGTACAAGCTGTAAAGCCTTGTCCGACTTGACGCTTCACGTTAGCCGTGAAGGCGCCTTATGATGGGGAATTCTCTCCGTGGGACTGAGAGATCCATAAACCAACAAATACAGTAATCACCCAGAGGTACATAATACCTTTATCCTTTCTCTCAGACATACTATGGGTCATAGGCACAATTTAATAACAAATCAAGTGGGGCTCAATAAAAATTGTCACGAAGAGCTGGAAACGTTCTTCTGTTAATTTTCTCTGCTGAGTCTGGCTCTTGCACAGGGTCCTGAGCAGAGATTAACCGTCACCAGAGAGTGGGCACCACTTCCAGGGTGACGAGGCCGATGCTGAGTGAGCCTGGGAGGGTCCCTGCAGCCCCCCGTCCTCCGACAGAGGGAGGCCACGGGCCTCAGGGAGACGCTGCCCGGGGCAGAGTCCTGCTGCAGATGGAGCCAGGCCTGTTTGTGGGGCTGCCTGACGTGCCCCGGGGCTCCGCGTGGGAGAAGTGGGCACATGTCTGCACAAAAGCACAGGCTCTGCACAGAAGCTCCTAACCCCTCAGGTCTGGACGGAGCTGCTGACTTTTATTTCCCAGAAGATGACAGCAATGATTTTGACCTCTGACTATTGTTTTAGCTCCTCCCTTCTTCAAGGAACTGAAAGCGCGTGTGAGGCGTGGAAGGCAAGTGTGCTGTGTTTGAAAACCCTCGCACAGACTTGACAGCTGGGTTTCCTAGGTCTAGGACACAGAGGGGCAGGAGGCCCGGACTCTCCAGAGGGGCCATCTCTCTCCCAGCGTCCAGCCTCTGCCTCCTCGGGGGTCTCATCCACGGCGGGGCAGCTGCAAGGATACATAGCTTAGAAGTTCACAACCTGCTCCCGGAGCTAAGCAGCACCTCCTCTGTTCAGATGCCCCCCGACTGCTCGGGCTCCAGGGGTTCCTGGGCGGCAGAACAGAGGCGGGCCCCTGATTAGGTGGGGCTGCCCGGGAGGTAAGAGTTCAAGCGGGGGCCACGGAAGCCCAGAAGAGAAAACCACGCAAAGTGAACAGAAAGACGCCCGGTGGGGTCCACTCACCAGGAGGCGAGGCTACGGGCCAGGGCTCCAGGCGACCTGTCCAGCGGGGAGTCCAGGCCGAACCTCTCGCAAAAGGAGGCTGGGTGAGGGGCCCTCCCCCCGACCTCTCAAGCCATCAGTTCTAGCCGTGCTTTCTGGAATGTTCAGGACAAATGTAACCCCCGTCTCTCCCTGTCTGGCCTTTCAAATGTGAAGACATGGTTATGTGTTCATCAAAACTGCAGTTCAGTTCAGTCATGTCTGACTCTTTGTGACCCCATGAATCGCAGCACGCCAGGCCTCCCTGTCCATCACCAACTCTGGGAGTTCACTCAGACTCATGCCCATCGAGTCCGTGATGCTATCCAGCCATCTCATCCTCTGTCGTCCCCTTCTTCTCCTGCCCGCAGTCCCTCCCAGCATCAGAGTCTTTTCCAATGAGTCAACTTACTTTTCCCAAAAATTCTGATGCCAGATTATGAGCACCTGAATTAAGGCAGTGGTGGCTCAGAGGTTAAAGCATCTGCCTGCAAGGCAGGAGACCTGGCTTCAATCCCTGGGTCAAGAAGATCCCCTGGAGAAGGAAATGGCAACCCACTCCAGTATTCTTTCCTGGAGAATCTCATGGATGGAGGAGCCTGGTAGGTCACAGTCCACTGGGTCGCAAAGAGTCGGACACGACTGAGCGACTTCACTTTCTCTGTAAGGCAGTGGCAAAAGGGACAGTGAGGAAGAGGAGAACCAGATTTAGGCACCCAGTAGGCCTGTTATAGAAATGACACGTAAGAGGCGAGACGTTTCCGGTTTCTGGTTTGAGAGAGACACCAGTGAAAGGAGACAGCAGTGCCGCAGGGCGGGCCTCCAGAGGGCTCAGGGGCGTGCGGGTGGTGGGCGTGTCCCTGCCGGCACAGCCACGCCCCCAGCAGGCCTCCTTCTGTTTCTTGATTCCACAGCCGCCCGGGGCCTCAGCGTCCTCCTCTGGTCCCTTTCTAGCCACTGGCAACACCATGAGGAGACCTTCGGGGTCCATCATGGGATGACACACTCATTTCTTTGGGGCTTCTCTGATGGCTCAGATGGAAAAGAATCCGCCTGCAGTGTGGAAGACCCAAGTTCGATCCCTGGGTGGGGAAGATCCCCTGGAGGAGGGAATGGCCACCCACTGCAGTATCCTGGCCTGGAGAATCCCATGGACAGAGAGGAGCCTGGCGGACTATGGTCCATGAAGTCAAAAAAAGTCAAACACGACTGAGCGACTAATCACACACACACACAGAGCAGTTGGGAAGGTCACTTCCTCCATGAGAGGTGGGTCATGGAGCCTGGGAGGCGTAGGGTCTAGGGGGCCCGAGAGGAGGGGAAGACAGACTGGGCATAAGACACACACAAACACACGAGGAGGAGGCCTCGCGATGAGCACGGAGTCCAGCCCTGGGAGGAGCCCATGTCGGGCCCCGTCAGGCCCCGAGCCTGAGCCTGCAGCAGACACGGCCAAGCCTCTGGGAAGTCAGGTTCCCAGCAGAGAGGAGAGGCCGCTGAAGCCTCTAGGGGAACCAAGCCCTGGCCTGCGGCTGAACTTAGCCTGGGGGGCAGGGAGGAGGCCCATTTCTGAGTGGGGGGCAGGGAGGGGCTCCCATTTCTAGCAGCATGACGGAGCTGTCGAGATGGATCTCAAGGCGAAGCCTGCTTCAGGAACAGTGAGGCGGTCCGTGCACGGCCCCCAGAAGGCAGACCCGAGGTGCTCTACGCTGCTCTGCCCGCCATTGAGTCCGAGCTGTGCGCTGACATTTTCTTCAGCTTTTGTCTCAGGCGAGAAAAACGCCCAGGTGTCTTGGGCACACTCAGCAGTGGCAGTGCTGAGCGCTTCTCATTTGTCTCTGTCCAGTGAAAGGCAGGTGCCCCAGGACGGACACTCCGGTGAGGCCACGTCACGGGCTGGGCCTGGGGTCCCAGCGTGGCCCGGCTTGACCCCCGGGTCCCCAAGTCGTTGCATCTGGATCCCAGCGCTGGACTTCCCCGGGCAGGCTGGGTCCTCTCAAGCCAGCGCAGGCAAAGCTGTGGGTCCTGTGTGCATGTGTGTGACCGCATGTGTGATTCACGCACCTCCATCCAGGGCCGTGGCACCTGCCGCATGCGGGGGCAGTTTTGGCTGCACAGTGGGAGGGGAGGTGCCCCCGGCTCGCTGGAGAGAGGGGGTCTCCACCTCAGGTTCCAGCGTGAGACCGACTCCCACTCACCTTCTTTGTTCCTACTGCCTCCCTGGCCTGGGTCATTCTCACCTTTAATAAACCCAACTGGACATCTTTATCAGGCTTCCCAGGTGGTGCGCTGGTAAAGAGCCTGCCTGCCAGTGCAGGAGACGTAAGAGATGTGGGTTTGATCCCTGGGTTGGGAAGATTCCCTGGAGGAGGGCAGGGCAGCCCACTCCAGCGTTCTTGCCTGGAGAATCCCATGGACAGAGGAGTCTGGCGGGCGGGCTACAGTCCATGGGGCTGCAGAGAGCTGGACACGCCTGAGCGACGGAGCGGGCCTGCACGCACAGGCGTCCTTCAGCTAGGCTCCTGCCAAAGCTGCCCGATGGAGCTCAGGCTGCACTGGCACGGCCCTCCCCAGGGAGCCCCTCTCGTGTGCCCAGCTTTCCTCGCTGGTTGTTCACCCCACGGCCTGTGAGAAGAGGTTGGTTTACTCAGCAAGACATTTATCTGAAGGCGCTTTCATTCTGCTTCCCTAGGTTTGCTTCTGAAGATTCTGTTTAAGAGCAGTCGCTGGAATCTATATTCTTGGTCAACAGCAGTTCCTTGACTCCCCAGAGAGACACCTTCAAGGAAGAGGCCAGCAACGCCTGAGACCCCGAAGTGCCGGGAGCCACCTGTTTGCGGTAGGACCAGGATTTTATAGGACCAAGGCGGGCACCCTGGCCAGCGCTCCCTGAACCTGCCCTGAGCCTTCAGCGACCACTCACCCGACTCTGCCACCCGCCAGCCCTGCTCCCTGCGGCCCTGTCACGGCCGACTCGGGGCCTGACCCAACTTCCTCTGACCCCCGAGTCAGGACTTGCTCAGTGAGACGCAGACCAGGATGGACAAGGCGAGTCCCCCAGGCCACGGGGGCTCCGTCCCCATGAAGGAGCTGCTAAGCACCCACCACTGTGAAGACATATCGTCACCCCCGGCTACCAGCGTGGTGACTGTGTCTTAGCAAGAAGATTCCATGAGTGATTATGACCAACCTAGATGGCATATTGTAAAGCAAAGACATTACTTTGCCAGCAAAGGTCCGTCTAGTCAAGGCTATGGTTTTTCCAGTAGTCATGTATGGATGTGAAGGTTGGACTATAAAGAAAGCTGAGCGCCGAGGAGCTGATGCTTTTGAACTGTGGTGTTGGAGAAGTCTCTTGAGAGTCCCTTGGACTGCAAGGAGATCCAACTAGTCCATCCTAAAGGAGATCAGTCCTGGGTGTTCATTGGAAGGACTGATGCTGAAGCTGAAACTCTAGTACTTTGGCCACCTGATGCAAAAAGCTGACTCATTTGAAAAGACCCTGATGCTGGGAAAGACTGAGGGCTGGAGCAGGAGGAGAAGAGGATGACAGAGGATGAGATGGTTGGATGGCATCACCAACTTGATGGGCCTGGGTTTGGGTGGACTCCGGGAGTGGGTGATGGACAGGGAGGCCTGGCGTGCTGCGGTTCAATGGGTCTCGGAGAGTGGGACACGACTGAGCGGCTGAGTTGAGCTGAACTGGAAGCTGTACAATCTGCTCCCAGGCGCCTCTCCCACGTTTCACTCTTGGCCAGCAGGTGGTGGCTGGTCTTAGGTGAGCTCAGTTGCCCCTGTCATTTCACAAGGGACACATAACGCTATGAAAAATTAAGAATTCAGTCCACAAGGCCGCAAAGAGCTGGGCACGACTGAACTGAACTGAGTGAGTGCTACTGTGTACAGCGTTCAAACCAGTCTCTTCCTCAGGAAGTCAGCATGCTGACAGAGCCAGCGTTGGCCGTCATGGGGCCAGGCGGCTGAGGGGGGGACACACGGAACCCACGTCCTGTGGGAACACGCCACCCGGCCCGGGAAACACCACAGCTCCCGCTTCCAAATGCGTGTCGGGGGCCTTTTGTGTTGCCTTCGTCCTGACGAGTGAGCCTGCTCACGAGAGTCTCTGCCAAGAGACTGTCTCTCCCTCAGGTTGGGAGACACACCTGGAGATGCCGCGGGTTCTGGGGCCCGCGGGGACGTGGACGCCTGTGGGCGCTGGGGCGGGTCAGGGCTGGGGCCTACTAAGGACAGGGGGCCATGGCCCGGCACCCAGATGAGCCTTGGGGCCCTTGGGACACGAGTCCTCCCCCTGCAGTGCCCCAGACAGGTCGAGGAGGGGTCAGGACGAGAGAAGGGATGGGGCGAGGGCCCAGGATTTGGGGATGTGCAGCCTTCTTCTCGTTGGTTCTGGGCACTGCTGACCCTGGCTGTGGCCTGAACGCTGACCCACCCTTCCTCTTGGCCCTCCTGACCTTCAGCCACTCCGGGAACCATCAGCCCAGGACACTGACAACAGAGACTCCCAGGAAACCTGCCAGGAGCTGGAACCGCAGAGGGGAGTGTGGGGTTGGAGGACGCGCCGCCTTGGGGGGGCCGTACCCTCCCAGTGGCTCCTGGAGCGAGGGGACCACGCGTAGGGACCCCGTGGGTGAAGCTTCGAGTGGCACATGGCAACATGCAGAGGCTCTGAGGATTCTGGGGTCAAGTTTCAGGTGAGCTAAGGTTTTTTAGTTTAACCCCAACCAATCTGAGACCCCAACTGTCCGCAAGACGAGGGACAAAGACCACAACCTCAGGAGCCAGAAGAGGCTGAACAGCCCAGTAGAGGTGGAGCCCACGGGTTGGGGTGACCGGCAGAGACCCTGAGTGGGTGCCCTGGGATCCCTCACGAGAAAGCACTTGATGGAGGAGGCGTGAGCCACCCCGCCCAGCTCTGAACACCACTCACTCACCCGCCTGGAGCCCAGGTTCTCCTTGGCGTCGGCAGAAATGACGTGCGCGTGCGAATGCACGCGTAGATGTGTATTTGTGTGTGCACGTGTGTGCGTGTGTCTGTGTGTGAGGGAGCACGGCCGTCAGGTCCCTGCCCATCTGCAGTGCTGAGCTGCTCCTGGGAGGCACCTGCTTGGGCACAGCCCCACCTCCGTCCCGGCCTCGGGGTACGTGGAGCAGGGGTGTCTGTCCCGGGTCCTCGGCCATGAGTGTCCGTGGAGACTGGCACCTGGGCCTCTCGGCTCAGCCCTGGAGGATCTGCTCACTCCACGTGCTCAGAGCAGCCCGGCCTTCCCGCGGGCGCCACCCCGGCCCCTCACCCTCACCTGAGTCTCTGGTGTGATGCCAGCAAGGAGTCCCCCGGAGCCAAAGTGGGCAGAGGAGAACCAGGGGCTCCGACCCCCATGTGGCTTCAAGGAGTTGATGCAACGCATCCCTCGGCGACCGAGACACACACACCAGGCCCTTCCATCTCCCCGTCCTCACTTGCCTCCCCCCACACATGCCCACCTCTGGCGAGAGGCCTCCCTGCCAGACACTTGTGGGGTGACTGCTCTTTCCTAACCCCTAATAAATGACCTCTGCAATGACTCCCAAGCCGTCACACAGAGGGAGCCAGCAGCAAAGAGGAAACAAACCTGCAATAAACATGGGGGGGTGTGTGTGGGACGAACGGTAAAGATCACAATAGTTTGAATGAACGTGTCGAACAACTGTAGGGTTTTCAACTATCAGCTCATTAGAAAAGGAGGCTATTTTTACAAACAACTTGGCATCTCTGCCTTCACATGCACTGCAGACAGCGGGGCTGAGAACACGCCTCCTGTGCTGACCTCCCTGAGCAAGGGGACAGGCTGGCCGGAAACCTCACGGTCACTCAAGGCGCTGTGCAGGGCGCGAGCTTTCCCCGCACCTCGGGGCCTCCTCAGGGGCTCTGTTGCGCCATCCTGGGCGCCTCCTGGGCAGCACAGCACCTCCGCAGTCCTCGGGGACAGTGAGACGCAGTCTGTTCTGTCTCAGTGTGGTCAGCGGTCTCTGACGTGCACTCTCCAGGCCCACCCAGCTCTCTGACTTCCTCCTCCAGGCAGGCACCCCTCCTCCTTCTGCTGGCTCTGAGCCCTGGTGGAGCTCCCTGGGCCTCTCGTGGGATGTCCTGACTCTCGGGGTCCTAAGAAGGGGTCCCCAGCATGCTTACATGGTTCCTTTCTCCTGATGGCTGTCCACCTCTCCACCCACCTGCTTGATTCTGCAGCCAAGTCCAAACCCTGAATCCTTTCTGATGGAGGTGCCCTTCAAGCAGGACCCCCCTCCACCAAGTGGACCTCTGTAGATCTGGGTCTTGGGTCCCCTGGAGTTGTGGGAGTGCTCTGACTCCTTGCCCACCGGCTCCAGGCAGTCCAGGCCAGTTCTCTGTAGGTCTGTGTCCCCCATTCCAATCCAGCCTGGGGGTCAGGCCCTCCGGGGGACCCCAAAGCCCCCTTTAGGTTTGGAGACGGGGAGCCTCACCAGTGGAGGGGAAGGAAAATGCTGGCCCCTTCCTCCCTGGGCCCTGGAAAGGGGCTTCTCTGTCTCCTGCAGCCCCTACTCCCTAACCCCACCCCCCGCAAGCCCCAGGGCGCCGACCTGCCCCAGCCCTGGACGTGGGCTCAGGGCTCCCTTCCCACCGGCTTCTCAGTGTTGGGGAGAGTCGGGGAAATGATGCAGAACCCAGAGCACACAGACGGCCTGGGGGCTTCAGGGATGAGTCTCCTCCAGGACAGCAGGGTGAGACCACAGGGCAGCCCGTACACAGAGGAAGCTGACCGTCTGCGTGGGACCAGGGCTGGCAGGGCTCCTGGAGGGTTAGTGAGGGCATCTTCAGAATGAGAATTCAGGACGCTCATCCACTCTTCATCAGGCTTATTCTCTGTTTTTGTCCCTCTCTGTCATGCTGGACAGCGGTGGGACCGCCGGCACGAGCCTCTCCTCCAGTCTGAGAGGCAAGCGCGCCGAAGTGTGAGTGCATGCTGACACAGGAGCAGCCTCCCCCCAGCTCCTCTGCTGACAGCGCTTCGCGTGCCGGTGGCGTGGGCAGGGAGCTGGGAGCCTGCTCCAGAGCCTCCTCTCCCGAGGAATTCTTCTTCAGCCTCTTGCCTCCTGGAATCTCCCATCCATCCCCCGACGTCTCAGAAGCCTCGCTAATCTACTGTCTAACTGGACCAAGAGATACGTTAGACCCACTACTAAGGAGGTTGCATGTCAGCCAATTAAGCCACTAGTGTCTGTTCATCAAGTTTTTTCATGTCCTTGTGAGTCCAACGCGCTCCATCGAGCTGCGGGGCTGTGAACACGAGACGTGGTTCCTTTTTAAGGGAAGCAGGCAGGCAGCCGTCCACATGAATGGCCGCGGCAGGGGAACACGCGGGCACTGCTATAACAGTGGGCTGGGCGCCCGGGGCTTAGAGGCGAGGACGGTGCCCGGGCTCAGACGCATTCCCAGGACTGCTTCTTCACCAGCCCCTCACTGCCGGAGGGGCCTCTCTTGTCACAACCGCTCCAGAGACCACCATCCAGTGGCCACACACTCCACCTTTCTGCGTCCTTGGCTGCCTCCCAGCTGGGTCTCCTTGTCGAGAGTGAGGGTCGGGTGTGGGGAGGGCAGGGCTGGTAAGCGGCCGGCAGCTCCTCTTCTCGCCCACCTAATGGCGCACAAATATCAGCATGTCTGAGTGAAGGTCTGTCTCGTGGGGAAGCACATGGCGCCCCAGGCAGTCAGGGCTCAGCTCTGTCGCTCCCAGAACAAGAAACGCTGGCGCCCCAGCCCCCAGGCCATGGACCGAGTCTGTGCCCCCTGGACGCATCTGGTGAAATCCCCACCTCTGTGAAGGTGTTTGGAGGTGGTGCCTTTGGGAGGCGATGGGGTCAGTGCCCTGAATGAGGAGACTCCTGAGAGTTCCCTCACTCTCCCCCCACAGAGGACACGGCAAGAAGACAGCTGGCTGTGAACCAGGAAGCCGGCCCCGGTCAGACATCAATCTGCTAGCAACTAGGTCTCAGGCTTCCGGCCTCCAGAAGTGTGAGAAACGAACGTTCGATGTTTAAATCACGCAGACTGTGTTGTTGTTGTTGCAACCTGGGTGGACCAAGACCTGCCAGCGCCTTATGGCCTTTTTGGAAGCGAGATTGTTGCAAATGTACCCAGTTAGGGTCAGGTCAAAGGGTGGTCCTAATCCAATATGACTGCTGTTCTTACAAGAAGGTGCACTGTTTGAAGACAGACACAGTGTTGACAGGGGCAGAGGACGGAGCGGGGCACCAAGGAAGGTCAGGGGCACCTAGAACTGGAGGGATGAGGAAGGAGCCTGCTGAACAGACACGGCTCCAAAGGAGACACACAGATGGCCCACGGGATGCTCACCACCGCCAGTCACCAGGGAAACGCAGGTCAAACTGCCACGAGGGAGCGCCTCTGCCCGTCAGAATGGCTGCCGTCCCAATGATATGGAGTAGCAAGTGCTGGCGAGGACGTGAGAAAGGGGAGCCTCCCGCACTGCTGTGGGGGCGCAAGGAGGCGCAGCCTCTGTGGAGGACAGGACAGATTCCTTAAGGATTGAGAAACAGGGCCATATATGAGCCAGCAATTCCACTCCTGGGTACACATCCGAGGAAAACAAAAAAACTAATTTGAAAAGTTACACACATCTCTGGGCTTCCCTGAGGGCTCAGCAGAAAAGAAAGTGCCTGCAATACAGGAGAGGCGCGCTCCATCTCTGGGTCGGGAAGAACCCCTGAAGGAGGGCACGAGGACCCACGCCCATTCTTGCCTGGAGCATCCCAGGGACAGAGGAACCTGGAGGACCACGGTCTATACGGTCACAAGTTGGGCACGACTGCAGGGACTGAGTGCGTGCGCGTGTGCACGCACACACACACACACACGCACAGACACGCACACACGCATGCACACACACGCACGCACATACGCCCACGCACACACTCGCACTCGTATGTTCACTGCAGTGGCAGCCACCGTAGTCAGGATATGGAGGCCACCGGAGTGTGCAGCCACAGGGGAGTGGGTCCAGAAGACCCGCATATACATACGCGATGGAGCACTACTCAGCCATAGAAAAGAAACCGTGCCACCTGCAGCAGCACAAAGGGACTTTGAGGGCGTTATTGGGAGTGAAGTGGGTCAGAGACAGCTACCATAGAATCGCTTTTATGTGTAGAATCTAAAAAAAAATAAACCTTAGAGAAACAGAGTCCGGAGGCTGTTGAGGGTGGGGGTGGGGAGTGGCAGCTGGCTGTCGATAGGGACGAATTTGAGTCACCAGATGATTATGCTCTGAGAACTAACGTATAGCATGGTGACGTTAATAACACTGTATTAAAAACATGAAATTTGCCTAGAGAGTAGGCCTTGAGTGTTCTCACCACGAAAACTAACAGCCCCAGACGGTCATCTTCTAGAGCTTACAGAGCGAGCTGGTCCGGCTGACACCTGCACTGCAAAACGCCCCCAGGACCGCGAGAGAAGCAGGCTCTGCTTTTGTTTAAGTCACCCGGTCTGTGCACTTCGTTACAGGATCTCTGGGAAACAGGCAGAGAAAGAAACCTCTGTGGCACGTGGCTGTTTACTGAGTGATTTTGTGATGCACACAACCAGCTGAAAATCCACAGTCAGAGTCAGCTGAATTCCTAAAGGGACATTAGTGCTGGGATTCCTAAATGAAGACGGTTTACTTAGTTATTTAAAATTTAAACCTTCTAATATGAAACTCCCCTCTCACCCCAAGAAGTGTTCTTGGTTTGAAAAGCCCACAGAAGAAAGTTAAGTAAGAAAAGATGACCCAAACCAGGAACTGTTCTGTTGCACATTTTTCAGAACACCAGTTTCCATGACTCACGGTGCACGAATGCAGTGTGACCCTCAGGGGTAAGATGCTGGGGTCAGAGAACATGGGTGCAGGTGGCCAAGACTCAGCTTCACGGGGCGACGTGCCAGAACCCCCCACTTCCCGGGCCCTCAGGGCACAGCCATCCGCTGGGGTCTGGGTCCCACCTGGCCACCCCCCACCCCCGCCCCGCCAGGGGCTGTGTCCCAGGCGAGGACAAGCTTTCTGGAGCAGATGCCTGGGACTGCGGCCAACTGCACCGTCCTAAGGCTGGGCAGGCCCCCGTGGCTCTGGTGTCTCTTGAGAGGCCGGCCCGTGCTGGGGGCTCATGTCACAGGCCCCCACACACCCATCAGGGCCCCTGTGGGCTGGTCTCCACCAGCCACAGTCCCCGGACAAGCATCTCATGCCCCACGGCTACAGGGAGGTCTCTGGGGGCCCTCACCCCCATCAGGTCCACACACATGTAGAACAGGTAGCCCTAAGACCAGAGGGAGACCCTGGGCAGGAGGCCCCCCACTACAGGGTCAGCCCCGTCCCCAGCTTCGGTCCCACTGTGGAGGGCCCTGTCCTGGATGCATGCTCGTGGGCCCCAGAGGACCGGACTGTGGCCACTCCTTCTGGCTCACACGAGTGCATACCAACCCCATTCTTCCCGAAGTCCAAGGAGGTCGGCTCAGGGAGGCCATGAGGTGAGGGCCTCTGGGCACCAGAGCCCCGCTCTGCCTGTCCTTGGGGGGCCACCAGCACGGGGTCCTCAAGGAGGTTGAGACGGGCGGCGGCTGTGGCTTCTGAGGTCAGAGTGACCCCTGGCTGGGCCCTCAGCAGAGTTACCAGGGACATCTGGGGAGCTAGTGTGCAGAGCCCTCCAGCTACTGGCATCTGGGGGCTCAGGACTCGGCTGTGGGAAGAGATGAGTCAGATTGGATGAGATGCGGGAGCAGAGACATGGACACTGGCTCTGCGGGAGGGGGCGCAGGGGGACTCCCGGAGACTGAGGGGAACCTCAGGGCTGGGAGGGGAACCCCAGGGCTGGGAGAGGATGCCGGGGGCTGAGATGGGGCCCGGGGGGCTGAGAGGGGACACCAGGGGCAGGTCTGCCCCATCGCCGGTTGTGTGGGTTACTGGGTCCAGGGTTTTTGCAGGATGTACGCCTGCAACCCTGTGAGGGGGCCTCTGGGGTTGGCCTACTAGGAGAGGCAGGAACAGGCAGTGGGCGGGGGCTGCTCCTGTGCAGGGCCAGTGCTCGGGAAGCAGTCACAACCATGCACGCCATCCATATCCCCCATGTCAGTCGCATCGCCGGGCGCGGGGAGTCATGCTGTGTACAGCGCATCACCGGACGCGGGGAGTCACGCTGTCTATAGTGCAATGCGGGGAGTCACACTGTGTACAGCACATCGCTGGGCATGGGGAGTCACACTGTCTTTGGTGCATCGCCGGGCATGGGGAGTCACACTGTCTTTGGCGCATCCTTGGGCATGGGGAGTCACACTGTCTTTGGTGCATCGCCGGGTGCAGGGAGTCACACTGTCTACTGTGCATCGCTGGGCGCGGGGAGTCACGCTGTCTACAGTGCATCGCTGGGCATGGGGAGTCACACTGTCTTTGGTGCATCGCTGGGCATGGGGAGTCACACTGTCTATGCTGCATCGCTGGGCACGGGGAGTCACACTGTCTTTGGTGCATCGCCGGGTGCAGGGAGTCACACTGTCTACCGTGCATCGCTGGGCACAGGGAGTCACACTGTCTACACCGCATCGCCGGACACGGGGAGTCATTCTGTCTACGCCGCATCGCCGGATGTGGGGAGTCACCCTGTCTATGCTGCATTTCCGGACGCTGGGAGTCACACTGTCTTTGGCGCATCCCCGGGTGCGGGGAGTCACACTGTCTACGCCGCATCGCCGGACGCGGGGAGTCATTCTGTCTACGCCGCATCCCCGGATGTAGGGAGTCACCCTGTCTATGCTGCATTTCCGGACGCTGGGAGTCACACTGTCTTTGGCGCATTGCCGGGCGTGGGGAGTCACACTGTCTATGCTGCATCCCTGGATGTGGGGAGTCACGCTGTCTACAGTGCGAGGAGCGCTGCCCCGAGCTGCTCTGTGAGGCAGACAGCCCCTGAGTCGTGGTTAACGGGGGTGGGGGTGTGGGGGTGGAGTTCAAGAGGGAGTGGGCAGGGCTCAGGAACCCTCCCTGACAGAGGGTTTACTGGATGCAGCTGGGGAGGGGGTGCCACGCGGTGCCTAGACTTGGCCCCCATTAGCAGGCAGACCCCGGGCTCCGTCCCTGACCTCCAGTGCCTAAGCAGCTGGAGCTCTGCCTCCAGCTCTGGTCTTGGTCTCCCCTAGAGTCCTGGGCCGGGCCCCACGGAGCTCAGGCGCCCCCGCCCAGCCCCTCTTGGTCTGTGGCACGAGTCCCAGACGGCACTCTGACTCTGCCCTCCTAGTCCTCATCCATCCTGCCACTCACAGGCCCAAACCCTCCATCCCTCTGCTGCTGCCGCCTGGCTCCCTGGCTCTGGCCCCAGCAGACACCACCCTGGCCTGGGCATCCTGGCTCAGACAGCCCATCTCAGCCTTGACCGCTGCAGCAGAGTGGAGGCCCCATTGTGTGTGCTCTAGACCTTCAGCTTGCTGCCGAGGGGCCTGCAGGGCTGGCCAAGGGTGGGCCCTGGGGAGTTGCCAGCTGGGGGTGGCCAGCTCCTGAGGACCCCTCCCATCATACCCGGCACTCCAGAGTCAAGGTCTGAGCTGTGGCTCCTGGGGAGGGTGTCAAACCTGGAAAGAATTTAGACCACTCACAACTGAAATGTGCTTATTTACAAAGGCTTGCGTACCAATAGTGGCCTGAAACTTCATTTTAAAAACTGAAATTATAAAAATAAACCATTTTTAATTGAAAAAGAATGTTCAAATGTCAGGTCATTAAAGCATTTTCTTTTGTCTATTATCGTCATAACACCTATTTAAATTTTAACTTTTTACATTTATGTATTTGGTTCCCAAACTAAGCCTGATATATTATTGTTAAGTTTACTTTCACAAATTATGCATTTTTACATAATTGATTTAAAGCCAATTTAAAAGTATGCAGCATGTGTTAAGCAGGGTAGTCAAAATTTAGCTTTATATATATGCATTATCAATATTTAAAGGATAATAGTAAATAAATTTTATAATTAAAAGATGCTTACTCCTTGGAAAGAAAGTTATGAGCAACCTAGATGGCATATTCAAAGCAGAGACATTACTTTGCCAACAAAGGTCCATCTAGTCAAGGCTATGGTTTCTCCAGTAGTCATGTATGGATGTGAGAGTTGGACTGTGAAGAAAGCTGAGTGCAGAAGAACTGATGCTTTTGAATTGTGGTGTTGGAGAAGACTCTTGAGAGTCCCCTGGACTGCAAGGAGATCCAACCAGTCCATCCTAAAGGAGATCGGTCCTGGGTGTTCTTTGGAAGGAATGATGCTAAAGCTGAAACTCCAGTACTCTGGCCACCTCATGCGAAGAGCTGACTCATTGGAAAAGACTCTGATGCTGGGAGGGACTGGGGGCAGGAGGAGAAGGGGACGATCGACGATGAGATGGCTGGATGGCATCACCGACTCCATGGACGTGAGTCTGAGTGAACTCCGGGAGTTGGTGATGGACAGGGAGGCCTGGCGTGCTGCGATTCATGGGGTTGCAGAGTCAGACACGACCGAGCGACTGAACTGAACTGAACTGAGACACCAACCTGAACTGTAACAAACTCTTTTACGTAAAAAGTTGCCTCTTTCCCCATATATTATACAGAAACAAACTGACTTTTAAATAATCTTTTTTTTTTTTTTTTTAGATGGTGCATCGCCGGGTGCAGGGAGTCACACTGTCTACTGTGCATCGCTGGGCGCGGGGAGTCACGCTGTCTACAGTGCATCGCTGGGCATGGGGAGTCACACTGTCTTTGGTGCATCGCTGGGCATGGGGAGTCACACTGTCTATGCTGCATCGCTGGGCACGGGGAGTCACACTGTCTTTGGTGCATCGCCGGGTGCAGGGAGTCACACTGTCTACCGTGCATCGCTGGGCACAGGGAGTCACACTGTCTACACCGCATCGCCGGACACGGGGAGTCATTCTGTCTACGCCGCATCGCCGGATGTGGGGAGTCACCCTGTCTATGCTGCATTTCCGGACGCTGGGAGTCACACTGTCTTTGGCGCATCCCCGGGTGCGGGGAGTCACACTGTCTACGCCGCATCGCCGGACGCGGGGAGTCATTCTGTCTACGCCGCATCCCCGGATGTAGGGAGTCACCCTGTCTATGCTGCATTTCCGGACGCTGGGAGTCACACTGTCTTTGGCGCATTGCCGGGCGTGGGGAGTCACACTGTCTATGCTGCATCCCTGGATGTGGGGAGTCACGCTGTCTACAGTGCGAGGAGCGCTGCCCCGAGCTGCTCTGTGAGGCAGACAGCCCCTGAGTCGTGGTTAACGGGGGTGGGGGTGTGGGGGTGGAGTTCAAGAGGGAGTGGGCAGGGCTCAGGAACCCTCCCTGACAGAGGGTTTACTGGATGCAGCTGGGGAGGGGGTGCCACGCGGTGCCTAGACTTGGCCCCCATTAGCAGGCAGACCCCGGGCTCCGTCCCTGACCTCCAGTGCCTAAGCAGCTGGAGCTCTGCCTCCAGCTCTGGTCTTGGTCTCCCCTAGAGTCCTGGGCCGGGCCCCACGGAGCTCAGGCGCCCCCGCCCAGCCCCTCTTGGTCTGTGGCACGAGTCCCAGACGGCACTCTGACTCTGCCCTCCTAGTCCTCATCCATCCTGCCACTCACAGGCCCAAACCCTCCATCCCTCTGCTGCTGCCGCCTGGCTCCCTGGCTCTGGCCCCAGCAGACACCACCCTGGCCTGGGCATCCTGGCTCAGACAGCCCATCTCAGCCTTGACCGCTGCAGCAGAGTGGAGGCCCCATTGTGTGTGCTCTAGACCTTCAGCTTGCTGCCGAGGGGCCTGCAGGGCTGGCCAAGGGTGGGCCCTGGGGAGTTGCCAGCTGGGGGTGGCCAGCTCCTGAGGACCCCTCCCATCATACCCGGCACTCCAGAGTCAAGGTCTGAGCTGTGGCTCCTGGGGAGGGTGTCAAACCTGGAAAGAATTTAGACCACTCACAACTGAAATGTGCTTATTTACAAAGGCTTGCGTACCAATAGTGGCCTGAAACTTCATTTTAAAAACTGAAATTATAAAAATAAACCATTTTTAATTGAAAAAGAATGTTCAAATGTCAGGTCATTAAAGCATTTTCTTTTGTCTATTATCGTCATAACACCTATTTAAATTTTAACTTTTTACATTTATGTATTTGGTTCCCAAACTAAGCCTGATATATTATTGTTAAGTTTACTTTCACAAATTATGCATTTTTACATAATTGATTTAAAGCCAATTTAAAAGTATGCAGCATGTGTTAAGCAGGGTAGTCAAAATTTAGCTTTATATATATGCATTATCAATATTTAAAGGATAATAGTAAATAAATTTTATAATTAAAAGATGCTTACTCCTTGGAAAGAAAGTTATGAGCAACCTAGATGGCATATTCAAAGCAGAGACATTACTTTGCCAACAAAGGTCCATCTAGTCAAGGCTATGGTTTCTCCAGTAGTCATGTATGGATGTGAGAGTTGGACTGTGAAGAAAGCTGAGTGCAGAAGAACTGATGCTTTTGAATTGTGGTGTTGGAGAAGACTCTTGAGAGTCCCCTGGACTGCAAGGAGATCCAACCAGTCCATCCTAAAGGAGATCGGTCCTGGGTGTTCTTTGGAAGGAATGATGCTAAAGCTGAAACTCCAGTACTCTGGCCACCTCATGCGAAGAGCTGACTCATTGGAAAAGACTCTGATGCTGGGAGGGACTGGGGGCAGGAGGAGAAGGGGACGATCGACGATGAGATGGCTGGATGGCATCACCGACTCCATGGACGTGAGTCTGAGTGAACTCCGGGAGTTGGTGATGGACAGGGAGGCCTGGCGTGCTGCGATTCATGGGGTTGCAGAGTCAGACACGACCGAGCGACTGAACTGAACTGAACTGAGACACCAACCTGAACTGTAACAAACTCTTTTACGTAAAAAGTTGCCTCTTTCCCCATATATTATACAGAAACAAACTGACTTTTAAATAATCTTTTTTTTTTTTTTTTTAGGATTCCAAAGGAAAGAAGGTTTCATTGCTGTTTAGTCACTAACTGATGCCTGACTCTTTGCGACCTCATGGGTTGCAGCCTGCCAGTGTCCTCTGTCCCTGGGATTTCCCAGGCAGTTATACTGGTGTGGGTTGCCATTTTCTCCTCCAGGAGATCTTCCTGCCCTAGGGATCGAACCTGAGTCTCCTGCATTGCAGTGAGATCCTTTACCCCTGAGCTGCCAGGAAAGCCCGATTCCAGAGTCACGATTCCAGAGAAAATAAGGCTTTACTGCTGTTTCTGTGGTTTAGTCGCTCCGCCGTGTCCAGCTCTTTGTGACCCCATGCACTGTAGCCTGCCAGGCTCCTTGGTCCATGGGTTTTCCCGGCAACAGTACTGGAGTAGGTTGCCATTTCCTTCTCCATTAAAATCCTTTGAGGGGCAAAATAGTCTTCTCTAGAAATTGTGTTGGAAAGCTAGACACCGACGTGCAGAAGAACCAGGCTGGACCCTCATGTTGTACCAGATACAAATGGTAACTAAGGTAAGAGGAAAAGCTATGAACAGAGGAAAATCTGAGGAAGAGCTTTCACGACACCAAACACCGAGGCAACCAAGGACAGAAACAGATAAATCTGACTTCATCAAAGAAAACTTTAGTGCATCAAAGAAAACTTTAGTGCATCAAAGAACACCCTTGCAAAAGTGAACCCACCCCCGGGAACGGGCGAGCATAACTGCAAGTCACGCATCCACCAGGGGTTAGTGTCCAGAATGAAGAGCTACAACTCAACTACAATGTCAAACAAACACGCCCATTCCCGAGCAGACAGAGCGAAGAGGCCTTTCTCCAGAAAGACACACAGATGGCCGTGAGCACCTGCATAGATGCTTGAGGTCAGCGGCCCTCAGGAAAACGCAAACCCAAGCCACAAGTAGACACCGTCTCACCTGTTAGAATGACTACTAGAAAGCAAAGCAAACAACGGTAAAATGCAGGGGGTGTGTGCAGAAATTAGAGTCTCCATGCACCACTAGTTGAAATGCAAACTGGTGCAACCACGGTGGAAAACAGTCTGCTGATTCTCCAGAAAGCCACACAGGAATTACCGTGTTTGTGTGTCAGTTGCTCAGTCATGCCTGACTCTTTGCAACCCCGTGGATGGTGGCCCGCCAGGCTCCTCCATCCATGGGATTCTCCAGGCAAGAATAGTGGAGTGGGTAGCCATTCCCTTCTCCAGGGGACCTTCCTGACCCAGGGATCAAACCCAGGTCTCCTGTATTGCAGGCAAGTTCTTTACCATCTGAGCCACCAGGAAGCCCTGGAATTACCATATGTTCCAGCGACTCCACCCTCATTATACACCACGTGCAACCAAAAACAAGGGCCCAGACAGACCCAAGGGCCTGTGTTCACAGCAACGGGAAGATGGACGCAGGTCCAGGGGCCATCCACAGAGGATGGCCACACAGACCATGGGACACGTGTTGCTGCTGCGGTTCAGTCATTAAGCCATGTCTGACTGTATTTGACCCCATAGACTGCAGCTCGCCAGGCTTCCCTGTCCTTCACCAGCTCTTGGAGTTTGCTCAGATTCATGTTCATTGAGTCGGTGATGCCATCCAACCATCTCATCCTCTGCTGCCCTCGATTCCTTTTGCCTTCAATCTTTCCCAGCATCAGGGTCTTTTCCAATGAGTCAGCTCCATGGAATACTACTGAGTCTTAAAAATAAAGGAAATTCTGTCACCAGCCACACCATGGGTGAACGTTGAGGACATTATGCTCAGTGAAATGAGCCAGTCACAGAAGGACAAATATTGAACGATTCTACTCATAGAGGAGCTTTGGAAGTCCAGCAAAGCCCTGGGTCAGGCTCTGCACCCTCGGGGCTGCGTCCTGGGTCTCTGGGAGCAGCTGTGCCATGAAGTCCTGTGAGGCGCGGGTGGCTGGGGCCCCTGGGGGCCAGTCGAGGATGGGCTGAGCCAACCTCCCCAAGGAGCGAAGGTATGTGCAGTGACCTTCTGATGATGCCAAGGTCGGGCCAGGCGTGTCTGACAGCCGAGTGGCTCTGATGTTGTCAGGGTCCTCAAGCCCCAGGGAGGGAGCTTAGCCAAGGCTCTGCTGAGAAGAGACAGGGCTGCCGCTTTCTGGAGCCGTGACGCTGGCCTCTGGCCCATCTTCCCCACGTCCTGGCAGGGTCAGCGGGGGACGGAGGCCGCACAGTGCTGTCCATTAAACATGTCACAAGGTGTCTCTTGGTTCAGCCAACGAAAGGGCTTTAAAGTTCGAGGCTAACTCAAATTGGATTTTAGAAACACAAAGTCTTAAACATTTGTACCAAACTAAGGGATTACACTCTTATCTTATCCTCAGAGAAGCCTTTGAAGAAGTGGTAGGGGGAGGGAGCTCAAATTTTAAACTGGGCCTCAAAATGTGCTGGTCTGCGGGGGGTGGGGTGGGGACCCAGGCGGGCTGCCTGTTATCAAAAGGTAAAAAGTCTGACACTATTGAAAAGAGGATTTGCATAAATTGCTCTCACCTGCTTCTCATATGCAGTTAAAGAAATGCGAACAAAGGGGGATGAATTCCCAAAGCCCGGGTCCCCAGGCCAGAGACCTTCTTCCCATGGAGGCGGGAGCAGTGGTGTCCGGGCCGCTGCTCTGCCCGGGGACTTCCTCAGGGGGTGAGCTTGGCCTGGCGGGGGCCGGGCACCCAGCATGGTCGCCACTGGGGTCTGGGCCCCCAGAGGCTGCCCCAGCGCACGGGCGTACAGTCTGGGTGGTCCCCAGCCTTGGAGAGCCAGGTGTCAACGCTGGAAATGAAAATAAACGAGGAGGAAGAGACGTCAAAGGCGGGAGGTCAGTAATCACCTGGAGTCACGAGTCTTTCGGAGTAGAAGCTTCACTAAATACAATATTTGTTGTTGTTCAGCCACTCAGTCCTGTCCGACTCTTTGTGACCCCATGGACTGCAGCACACCAGGCTTCCCCATCCTTCACCACCTCCCGGAGCTTGCTCAAACTCATGTCCACGGAGTCAGTGATGCCATCCAGCCATCTCATCCTCTGTCGTCCCCTTCTCCTCCTGCCTTCAATCTTTCCAAGCATCAGGGTTTTTTTAATGAGTTTTAAGTAGAATGGGTTCCTAATTTACCTGTACTACCAAAATGACTTAAAAGTAGTATAAAAAGTCATTGTTCCAGCTTCAGCTATATAGTATAGAGTACTGTATTTTTCGTCTTCCCCTCTATCTATCTTTGAATTTCCAGGCGTAGCAGGAAGAAGCTGAAGGTGCTATGGTACAGACCCGTTTAGGTGCCTGTTGGATCCACGTCTGCAGAGAGCACCCAGCCCAGGGCTCAGTGGCTGGACGCCCGCCTGAACCCACGCTCAGCCTTGAGCTCCGTCGTGCACTGGAATTCCTAGAAAACGCCTCTCTGAAGAAAGATTTCTGCTGCTGACACTTGTGTGAACACTGCTGTCGGCTTAAAGGGTGGCTGTGGGAGACACGAGAGCAGATGCACCTTGTCACCCAGGCCCCCAGGGACCACGATGGGCGACGATGGACCTGGCGCCTTTGGCCCGTGGGCTGCGATGGCGGGGTGGGACCGCCCCAGGAAGGCGGGCCAGGCCCCCCCTGAGCTCAGCTGGCCCCATGGGGGGTCCAGGGGCCCCAGGGGACGGGCCAGGAGGGCTGAGGGCTTGGGGGTCCCAGGCTCCTTCCTCTCTGTCTCCATCTCGCCCCCTTTGGCTTTCAGGTTATTTTCACGACAAGCCAGAGAGGCCCCAGTGAGCAGTGAGCGCTCAGCGCACGGCACCCCTGCCAGGCAGGGGCAGCGCCCCGCAGGCCGGAGTCCTTGTCTACAACCTCCTCCAGCCTGAGTCCTGCCCTGCACCCCCACCTGCCAGCCACGATCAGGGGCTGTGGCGCCCGCGGACACCTTGCCCCGGGCCCCGCTCACTCACGTCGTCACTGCAGCAGGGCTGACCGCCTCTCACAGACCCGGCTCAGGACAGCTCCTGTGAGGTGCAATGACTGTCTCGGATGGCGAGCTGAGCTGGCCGCACGCGGCGAGTGTGCCCTGTCCAGGCTGAGCCCGGCCGAAGCCACGCTGTGTCCTGGGGACAGCGAGGCCACGGGCCGGGAACACTGAAGACACCCCATCCCCCCGCCCAGGGCAGTCCCCTTCCTGGGGCTTCAGCCCCTCGCTGCCTTCTCTGAGACGCCACGGGCACTCCAGGGTGAAGGCTGCACCCCTGTGGGCTGGGGAAGTGATCAGGGTCTCTGAGTCCGAGTGCGAGTGCTCAACCCCGCCTGGAAGCCAGCGCTGCCCAGAGGGGGATGCCCGCCCGCCACGCCCAGGCCAGACTCCCAGGCTTGTCCACACGGAGCTGTGCAGCTGCCAGGCGGCGTCTGGCGCGGAACAGAAGCTCGGGAAGACCCCCTGGGGAACAGCGGGTCAGCTTCTTGGGCACAGAGGCGCTGCCGCTCCCCTCAGTGTCCCAGGCGCTCGGCGTGGCATGCTGCGGATATACGGAGAGCGCCGCAAATGTCTGTTCCAGGAAAACGAGCACAGTCCTTAATGAGGATCTACAGCCGGTAACTGGCTGCCTTTGCAGCAACTCTCAGCTCCTCGGGCTTGCAGCAAGAGGACAGCAGAGATGGCATTTCAGCATCCTCCAGGTCCAGAGGTGTGCACACACTTTAGCAACGTCCGATGACTGAACCGTGACTCAGCCAGCACGGCCTGAGGGAACGGCTCTCTGTTCTCATCGGCACCATCCTCCCCACCATCGCGGGGCTTACACCTGGGACACGGCCGCTCTCACGCAGCTTGGCAGTGACGTGGAGGAGGTCACAGTTGCCGGGAACCACAGGGCCACCCCTGCCAGTCACTCAGTCCCACCCACAGGTCACGGATGGAGATGCAGGAGGTGGGGTTGGCCAGGGCGAGGCAAAGCCACGCCGGGCCCCCAGGGCTCTGACTAGGGCTGCCCTCACGGTGGCCACTGCAGCCACTCTCAAGGGACATGCCTGTGAGACCGGAGTCGGCCACTAACAGCCGCCGTGGGGGCTGCTGTCCCCCGATCAGCACTGGTCCCGGCACCCTGTGGGCGGGCCTGCTGTGTCTCAGGTGAGTCCACCTGACTGGGCTGGGATGGAGCTGTGCGCACAGCAGCGGCCCGGGGCAGGGGGGCACTGGTGGCCGCTGAGCTGTGACAGGACCTGGACTGCAGCACTTTGTAGGGGCCTCAGTGGAACGCGGATTTCCATATTACAGACTTTCTCACCAATCGCGCTCACCCACACACCTGGATGGGCAGCTTCACGCTCACCCACACACCTGGATGGGCAGCTTCGACCAAACAGACAAGCCTTGAGTGGGTTTGGCGGAGACCCCCTGGAGCTGCGGCTGCGGGGCGGCAGAGTCGGCGGGTAAGGGCATTCCTTTGGCTGTTTGGTGGGGGCAGGCAGGCTCTTCGTGCCACTGGCCCAGGCCCTCGGGCGTCCGAGAGGTTGGACTCGGAGCGGATCCACCTCTGCCCAGACCTGCCTCCTAACTGGGCCCCTCCCACCTGAGCAGGAGTCCCAGGCACGGGCCGTGGACTGGCTCTAAGAAGCTCGAACCCGCCCCTTGGAAGTGAGCTCAAAGCACAGGGACAGCGAGTGCTCGAATGCGAAGGAGCGCACCCCTGGATCCGAGACGTCCAGCCTCAGGACTTCGAGACGGCCCACGCTTGTCGTGGTCAGTACTCGGCAGCCTGGGCTGACGCAGACTGAGGGCGCGAGGCCTTGGGCAGCCCTGGGAACGCAGGGCCCGTCTCCGGGTGGAAGTGGCATCCAGCATCTCCCGAGGGGCACCAGAGCCTCCCCCCGCAGCACCTCCTGTTTCCCGCTTTCATGCAGAGCGTGCCGTTCACCCGGGTTCTGTGCAGCTGCCACCACTTTGAGAGGCAAAGATCAAAAAGGACGCAGTCCCTCCCGGGCCAGGCTGGACATGCTCTGGCCTTGGAGCTGCGGGCAGCTCTGCTCTCCGCAGACAGCCTGCTCCGTGCTGACGGGGTGTGCACGCGCGCGTGTGTGCGTGTGTGACATTTCTAACGGGGAGAATAAATTTGCTCCAGCTTTGGCTGCCCTTTCCAGAGGCGCTGGAGCCCCTGGGGGATGTGTGTCCCCGAGAGGGGGAGCCCAGTGGGTGCCCACAGGCATGTGGAGCCACACACGTGGCTGGGGCCCGGGTCCAGACGTGTGCAAACCACTCTCGTCACAGGGTAACTGCAGAGGCACTCGTGCAGCCTGGGCATACTCTGAGGCGGCCCGCGCTTTCACTGTGGCCTGTCTGCCCTTTGCCAGGTGCCAGGCAAGGCTTCTCCCAACTGCAGCTGGGCTGGGGTCCCCGCGGGATCAGCCTGTGAGCTGCAGCTCCTGCACTCAGCGTGAGCCCCGGCACCTGCCCCCGGAGGATGCCCTGGCCCCCAGCCCTGCCCCCGAGAGGCTCTGGCTCCAGGGGCCCTGGGCCGCCAGCTCCTGTGAAGCAGGAGCTCCATGGGGAGGTCCCTGTGCCCCTGGCCCCCACCCAGGGTCGGTGCTCCCATTCTGGTTCCGTGGTCCCCGGTCAGAGCTGGCGGGAAGGGGCCAGTGCTTCCCAGCAAGGCTGGAGTGCTCGTCTTCGGGCGCAGTGTCCTGGCTGAAGGGCTGCCCGCAGTCTGCAGGACAGAACACACGGGCCCTGAGTTGCCTGCTGCAGAGTCTGGAGAGAGCCGCTCATGACTCAGATGCCGCGTGTTACAGCACACGCACCCCCATGGGTGGGGAGCGGCCACGTCCGAGGCTAGTGAGGCGGGGCTCCCTGTGGCCGGGGCTCAGGGCTGGGGTGCAGGTGGACACGGCAGCCGGAGGAGAGGCTCCACCAGCACCGTCCTCCCCGGGCCGCCGGGCCTGCTTCCGGGGCCTCTGGGCGGCGGCTGCAGAGGCCCGTCTCTGCCTTTCCTCCCCAAGGCCCCAAAGGGCCCCCTGCCCTGGATCGCCGTTTAGGGCTCACACTTTGTCCTGAGCACTCTCACTGTTAAACAGTATTAAGCCCTCCTGGGGGGTTCCCAGGGGCCGCGAGTGGCAAAGAGCCTGTCTAACAGTGAAGGAGAGCCGGGCTCCATCCCTGGGTGGGGAAGGTCCCCTGGAGGAGGGCACGGTAGCCCACTCCAGTGTTCTTGCCTGGAGAAGCCCAAGGACCGGGAGCCTGGAGGGCCACAGTCCATGGGCAAGAGGCAGCTAGAGGATGAGAAGGTTAGACGCATCACCGACTCGACGGACATGAGTTTCAGCAAACGCCAGGAGTTGGTGATAGACAGGGAAGCCTGGCGCACGGCAGTCCCTAACGTCACAAAGAGTCAGACACAACTTAGTGACTGAACAGCAACAAGCCCTCTCAGTACTATATTTCTTTAAAATATCCATTTATTGATTGTTTATTGGATTGGTTAGGATAAGTCTGTCACAGGCAGTGAGCCAGGAACCAGTGACCCACACGTCAGCCACGGACAGCCCCTGCATGGCCCTGGGGGGCAGACGCCGCGCGGTCACCGCCTGCAGCCCCTCAGGTGGGAAGGGACCACCCGGAGCCGGAGAGGAGTGGGGTTGCAGGTTTGCTCGGAGGCAGCGCAGACACAGGCCTGGGGGCCTGGACATTCCGTGGTCTGGAAGCCCGCAGGGCCACAGCCTCTCCTGAGTCCAACCCAAGTTGACATGCAGAGCTGGGTGGACGGGCTTGTTCCCGCTGCCGCCATCCCCTCCCCGCAGGCAGCCCCGGCGCACCTAGCACCCATGTGATTATTTAAGTGGAGTCACCTGGTAGCCGACGCTTTAAGAGTCAGGGTCATCATCGCAGGAAGGAGAGCTCTCCTGCACCCAGACCCCGTTTCACGGTTTTGCGCTGCCATTTTAGTGACACGAAAAGGAAGAGGGGCCAGACCTTTAGATGTTCCAAGCCAAAACAGGCCGGTCCAGCCGCCGGCCACCAGCCCCAGCCGACTGGGGCTGAAGGACGGTTGCTAGGAGTTACGAGTAGACGAAAGGGTGCCCTTCAACCGTTTGAGCGCAAGAGTAATGCTGAGTTAAGTTATCTCTCTGGCGCCTCCAACTAAGACAGGGTCCTCCTTGCAGGGAGCGCTGAGCACTTTGAACGCCAGTGTTTACTTCTTGTCCCCAGGTCCCTGTGACATGGGGGAATGTCTCCCTTTATAGAGCATGGTGGAGAAGAAGCCATGAAGCCCAGCGAGAGATGCTGTGGTCACAGGGGACCTGCGATCCTGGGGTTAGCCTGGCCTCCCTTCCTTCCCCCACCAGAATCGTAGCGGCGGGGACGCTGCCCGTGGCCCCAGGGACGTCACAGCGTGGGGCCAGGGGCGGCCCAGGGACGTCACAGCTTGCTCAGGCGGTGTCAGGCCTCACCTCCTGGCCCGCCCCGAGGTCCTGCCTCCTAAGCGCTGGAGGCCTCTGGGGATGGGTCCAGGCCGAATCCTTCATCCGGGGAGGGTGGTCCTCATGTCACCCCAGCGGGCCTGCACCCTGCCCTCCTCTCTCCGTAGAGGGGGAGACACCAGCGGCTAGAAGCTTCAGGGCACGTTCGATGCTGTGATGGCCCCTCCGCACCCCCGTCGCCGCAGCGGGCGTGCGCACCTGGGGCCTCAGCCAGTTCGGCCTCTGCTCTGCGTGCCTGCCCACATGGCCGCCAACGAGTCTAACGGCGGGCAAACAGCGAGGAGGCTCACTCCAGCCTCTCTGCGGCCTTCCCCCAGAGGCACCACCGGCCTCTGTGCGCTGAGCTCTGTGTCGCTGGAGGGCAGGGGGCAGCTCAGAGGTGCGGACACGGGGTCTGAGTGTGTTCACACACACGGGCCAGCTCTGCACCCGGGTCTGGGGCGGTGCCCACTGGGGGGGGTGCCCGCCTGGGGACTCCAGCCAGAGACTGCAGGGCTCCCAGCGACGGCCTCCTGCACCTCGCCCCGCTGGCATTTCCTGCGACCTCTCGCCTCGGGGTCTGTGCAGACACAGGCGTCACGTGTGCTGCTCTGCTGGCCCGCGGCGCCGCCTTGTTCCCCAGACACTCTAGCCCCAACCCGTCCCTTTCACCCTGTTCTACGCAGACGCGCGCCTCGCCTCTGTCCATGGTGAGCCATCGCGTGGCCCTCCTGGAAGCAGGCCCACCGCAGCGGACGCACGCCCCCAGTAGCATCTGCACCGAGAGAGCAGGTTCTCTGGGCACAGGAGGCACAGACTCAGCCCCACGCGGGCACCGCACGGCCCTCGGGGCCACTCGTCCAACCGGGTGCCGCCCACAACACGGTGGGGGTCTCAGCCCAGCAGTCTGCCCCATGGCCACCGAGTGGGGGGTGGTTGGGAATGCCTGGGGAGAATGAAAAGTTCTAGTCACCCCCAATCTCCCCCGCGCTCTATTCTGCTGAGGAGGTGCTGTCTCCAGAGAGGCTGATGGAGCCCCGTGCTTCCCACCCCCCAGGGCACGGGAAGGGACGGTCCACACTGCTCTGCCTCCATCGCCCGCCCTTCTCACACTGAGACGAAATGACTGTTTCCTGGTCGGCCGGGTGAGTTTCTGGCAAGGCCCCGCCAAGGATGCTACGGAGATGCTAACCCGCCTTGCTGCACCCGCGGGACCGTGAGCTCTGGCCACACTGCGTGTCCACATGTCCCCGGAGGACCATCGATCAGCAAGTCAGGCAGCGGCTCCGCTGGGCCGTCTTCTGTGCCGTGACTCGCCCGCTGGCACTGCTGGTATCTGGCACTTTACTTTCTGTCTTCTGTTTTGTGCAGTCTTTAATTCAGCACGTGTTTGCTGCACAGCTGCCTCGTGTTGGTGACTGAGGTGAAGGGACACCACCCATGAGTGCCTGGGAGATGGAGCGTCCAGGCAGGGGGGCAGACAGAGGGCAAGGTGATGGAGGCTGGGGCAGGGCGTTCCCTGGTGTGGGGGCTCATGAACCCCCCCAGCACGGGGATTCCTAGACACTGAGTTGAATTATAGAGTTTAGAATTCAGAGAAATGGAAGGCATGGGACATCCACCTAAATGCAGGTGGCTGGGGCCCCCGGTCTGCCGTTTCACTGCACTGACCCCTACTCTTAATGTCCAGGCCCTGCGGGGCTATGGCAGCGGCAGGGCCCACTCCAGGGATAGCGAACAGCTCTTCTGGAAACACGCCCAGAATTCCATTTAGTATTAAAATGTTACAAGGCACTCTTTATTTAAAACAAGCAGACCTGTGATACTGCAGCCACCTCAGTTAGGATTTGAGGCTGGTCTGCTTTTAACCTCAGGAGATACCAACGTCTGCTCTCTGCACGTTCCGACGTGTGAAGCACCTGAGAACATGGTCCAGGAGAGAGGAGACACGGCGGCCAGCAGGCCGGCCTGGTCTGCAGGGACTCCAGGGGCAGGGTCCTGGGATGAGCCTGGCTGAGCTCCACCCCTACTCAGGTCACGCCATTCCTGTGGGGACTTCCCATGTCTGGTCCCCAAGGACACACTGTGAGCCACGCTGCCCCCAGCCTCTTGTCCAGGCAATCCTAGGCCTGCCTCAGGAGCCCAGCTCCCAGCTGCAGACACCTCACAGCTGCTGACCACTGTCTCTTCGAGCCCTGGGAATTTCCCCCACCCTCCCAGCAAGGGGAGGGCAGGCGCCAAGAGGAAGCAGGGGCAGGCCCTGGGCCCCGTCCTCTCTCCGGCAATGACTGGAGTGTGCCTCCAGTTCTTTTGAAAACAGGTCTTGGCAGCCAAACAAATGTCTCTGCCCTCTAATGTGTGCCCTCCCAGGATCCGTGGCTGAGACCCTCCCCACTTGCTAAGAGGGGCCTACGTAACTGCTGGGGCGTGGGGGTGGGCTCCTCAGTCAGCTTAGAAGCAGCCAGGATGCTGGAATCCTGAGATGTCCAGACCGAGCAGAGGCCCACCTGCAGAGACTCTGCCAGTGACCGGGCGTGGGCTCTAGGGGGCCGGGCATTGGCTTGTCCTGCCGGGCAGGAGTGCCCTGATCTCAGTGTCTGCATGGAAAGGGCTACTGGGCCAGAGCTCCCTGCAGACACGACTCGCCCATGAGTGCCCTCTCCCTCCTGTGTCTGGCTGCGGCTGTCTGATCTTGAAGGTGCGAGGGGGATGGCCTTCCAAACGCCCACTAATGGCCCGGGGGTTACACACAGGGGCCATCTGGGGAATTGATTTCTTTCTCGGTTACAAATTGCAAATGGAGACATTCTGCCAGGTGAAGGGAAGCCCGGGGGCGCGGCGGCGTGAGGGCCACGTCCAGAGTAGAGAGACTGCCGAATGCGGTGTGCACGCTCGACACAGTGAGGCCGGGTCAGCGAGGAGAGCGGCGGAGAGAAAGGAATCCATCCCAGGAGCAGCCCGCCTTCGGCAGTGGGCTTTACTTCTGAATGAGAGCTCTGTGCATTTAAATTAAATGTCAGATATAATTTCGCAGGGAGGCATCACCGGCCGCGGGCGTACGCGGGCCGACAGCTCTCCTGAGTGGTTAATTGCTGCGCCTCCTCTCGCGCCCTCTCTGAGACCTCGGGTGGGGGTGAGCTTTCCATCTCCTTTCAGGGGAGGGTCTCTGCCAAGGTGCAGAGGGGCTGCAGCCACTGGAACAGGTAAGGCCGGGTCTGGAGGGCCCTGCCCTCCTTCTGTCCCACCTGGGGGGGCACAGCCGTCAAGGAGGGTGGAGCTGAGTCTCACGGTAATGACCCTCTGTTCTCTGTACCCCCCCAAAAATGAGAGGACCCTTTCCTGTGGAGAAGATGCCCCTCTAACAGCTCTCTGCCCCTGAAGGAGGCAGGAGGAGGGGTGGGGAGAGAGAACCAAAAGGAGCAGGGAGGAGGGGCTGGGGGTCCAGGTGAAGGGAGCACCCCCCGCCCCACGCCTCTGCTGCTTGGCGTGGACGGCCTCAGCCTGGGCAGCCATGGGGCCTGAACCTGCCTTAGAGAACGTGGCCTGGGAGGTTTCCTGACCCTCGAGGGTCAGAGGTGCTGGGACCACATCCAGCTTCCAGGGCCTGAGCCTCAGAGCCTGGGTCTCTGCACGACTTCCATGAAGCACCTGCTCTGCGAGACCACCTCATTTCTGGGACAGACACCCCAAAGCGGCGGGTCCAGAGGGACAAGGAGAGGTTGGTGACCCCAGCAAGGGGGCAGTGCTGGAGGGACCCTGGGCCCTGCTCCAGCACCTCAGGGGCTCCGCTGAATCTAACCCTGCAGCCCAGCCATTCCAGCCCGTCTGGGCCCGGCCGGGGAGAGGGCTGGCTGTCACTCAGGCATGATCATCGTGGAGGAAGTCCAGTTGGGGACATTGTCCCAGACGGCTTCCGAGGGGTCGGCGGGGTTGGAAACAGAGGTGGCCCGAGCAGGGTGCTGGCTGTGGTGTGGTTCTCTGGTTCCAGGAGGAGACGGCCGGTCAGGGCGAGGCTGACCCTAACCCCGTGGAGGCCCAGCCAGGCCGGTGGGGACACGTGGGGCCCTCGGGGCACCAGGCTCCCTGAGGTGCTACCACAGGAGCTGCAGCCACGACCTTCAAGAGAGCTGGTGCTGCGCGGCCCTCGTGATGAAAGCGCTGCAGACGCGTCTTCAGAGGCCCTGTGCTCAGGGCGCTTCCGCAGGTGACCGTGAGCACTGCTCACTGCGCAGCTGTTGGCTTCTCTGCCCGGGTCCCCCCGGGGGCCGTCAGCACACGGCCCCGAAGATGCCCCTGCAGACGTGGCCAGGGCCCCAGCTCACACAGCTCCGCCAGAAGTCAGGTGGGTGCCGCCCCTGGGCACGTGGCTCTGCCCTCCCCAGCCGCCCCATCCCTGCCGCAGGCAGGGTCCACCTCTTGGCCGCCCCCTCCTGCTTCACTGCTTTCCACTTGCTGACGTGGACGTTCACCTCTGCTCACCCCCAGCTCACACCATCGGCTCCTTGGAGGCCAGGAATGTCCCAGCCAGCGGTCAGGCCTTGACTGGGCCCCCTGCACTCACACGTCCACTGGGGCTGAGCACTTGTTCCAGCCAGTTGGGCCCCCACTCGAGGGCTCATCACCAGTTAACCCCAACCTTCATAAAGTCCTATCCTGCAGGCCTCATGCCTGCCACGTCAGTGAGTGGGAGCTGGGTGAGGGGATGACGGCCATGCCGTGAGGAGGCGACATCCGGGGGTCAGGCAGACGGGGAGGACCATACAGGCCCACTCGGCCGACACCCTCCAGGCGGGAAGAGCGGAGCCTGGTGGGCAGCCCGTTCTGCAGCCCCCCGAGCTCAGGCCTGTCCTGGACACGCCACTGCTGTCTGCCTGGGGACCCCTGCCCGGGTTGTGGGAGGGGGGAAACAGCCGCACAACATTGACCACTGCAGAGAAAAACTGGAGGAAACACGGGTTGCACTGAAACTAAGGTCTGTGAGGGAAAGGCTGTGGCAAGGTCTGCTTTGGTGCAAATAAGCTTTAATATGAAGTTTTACTTTAAATTACTCTTGTGGAAAACACAAACATGGAAACTTTAGATTAAGCAAGCTGGAAAGACACCCAGGAAACGGATACCTTCTAAATGTTGAGAAAACCAGAGACACTATAATTTAAAGCATGGGCTTCTAATGAGTTTTGTTATTTTCAAACGGTCACGTGGTACTAGGGTGCCCATGAGGATCACAGAGGATATTTCTTTCAGAAGTTCACCAAACTTGAGAGCTTGGTATTTATGTCTTTGGGTTTGTGGGTGAGTTTTGTACAGTTGAATCATCTCCATTTGGCATAAAAATGGGATAATTTTCTATTGTCAAATGTTCTTCCCATGGTCGTGTGCTGGATCCCAAGATAGTACAGGCATGAACACCACGGGCATAAAGCCCAGTGGCACTTGGTGGCCGACTGTTCTGACAGTTTACTGGCAGGATTTGTGTAACCACAGAATAGTTTTAAGCAAAATACACATATGAAAAATGGTACAAAATGTAGTGACAGGATAGGTCTTAATTATAAAGTAGTAGTGTGTGTGTGTGTGTGTGTGCGCGCGCGCGTGTGTGTGTTATGTTTGTGTGCATGTAAGTGCATGTATATATGCCTGCGTGTATATGCAAGCATGTGTTTGTGTCTCTGTATGTGCGTGTATATGCATGTGCGTGTTTATATATGTATGCGTGTGCGTATATGTGGGGTTGTGTGTGTGTCTCTGTGTGTGCACGTGTGTGGATGTGTGGTGTGTTTGTGTGCGGGTATATGCACGTGCATATATGTAAGCACGTGTGTTTGTATATGTGTGTGCGTGCATATGTGTGTATGTGTTTTTTGTGTATGTGTGTCTCTGTGTATGTGTGTGCATGTGTGCGTGTATGTGGTTTTTTGGGTGTGTGTGTGTGTGTTGTGAGTTTATGTGTGTGTATATGCATGTGCGTGTTTATATATGTGTGTATGTGTGTGCGTATATGTGGGGTTTTGTGTGTGTCTCTGTGTGTGCACGTGTGTGAATGTGGTGTGTTTGTGTGCGGGCATATGCATGTGCATGCATGTGCATACGTGTGTGTACGTATGTGCACACGTGTTTGTATATGTGGTTTCTGGCGTATGTGTATCTCCCTGTGTGTATGTGTGCATATATGTGGGGCTGTGTGTGTGTCTCTGTGTGTGCACGTGTGTGAATGTGGTGTGTTTGTGTGCGGGCATATGCATGTGCATGCATGTGCATACGTGTGTGTACGTATGTGCACACGTGTTTGTATATGTGGTTTCTGGCGTATGTGTATCTCCCTGTGTGTATGTGTGCATATATGTGGGGCTGTGTGTGTGTCTCTGTGTGTGCACGTGTGTGAATGTGGTGTGTTTGTGTGCGGGCATATGCATGTGCATGCATGTGCATACGTGTGTGTACGTATGTGCACACGTGTTTGTATATGTGGTTTCTGGCGTATGTGTATCTCCCTGTGTGTATGTGTGCATATATGTGGGGCTGTGTGTGTGTCTCTGTGTGTGCACGTGTGTGAATGTGGTGTGTTTGTGTGCGGGCATATGCATGTGCATGCATGTGCATACGTGTGTGTACGTATGTGCACACGTGTTTGTATATGTGGTTTCTGGCGTATGTGTATCTCCCTGTGTGTATGTGTGCATATATGTGGGGCTGTGTGTGTGTCTCTGTGTGTGCACGTGTGTGAATGTGGTGTGTTTGTGTGCGGGCATATGCATGTGCATGCATGTGCATACGTGTGTGTACGTATGTGCACAATTTGTGTGTGTCTCTGTGTGTGCACGTGTGTGAATGTGGTGTGTTTGTGTGCGGGCATATGCATGTGCATGCATGTGCATACGTGTGTGTACGTATGTGCACACGTGTTTGTATATGTGGTTTCTGGCGTATGTGTATCTCCCTGTGTGTATGTGTGCATATATGTGGGGCTGTGTGTGTGTCTCTGTGTGTGCACGTGTGTGAATGTGGTGTGTTTGTGTGCGGGCATATGCATGTGCATGCATGTGCATACGTGTGTGTACGTATGTGCACATGTGTTTGTATATGTGGTTTCTGGTGTATGTGTCTCTCTGTGTGTATGTGTGTGTATGTGCCTGTATGTGTGTGCACGTGTGGAGGTGGAATTCCCTGGAAAAGTGGTATTTCCAGAAAGGAGTTTCTGTCGATGGGTACAATGTTGGCCTCAGTGGCTGGCTGGGCTCTGGCTGGGGTCTCGGTTCTGTCCCGTTTGTGGGGGAGGCAGGAACAGTGAGAACATCGCTGTCACGTGAGGACTGCAAAGCCCCCTCAGCAATGAGGCCGGAAGATCCCAGGAAGCGGCGAGCCTGTTTACAGCAGGCTCGGAGGGGGGTCAGGAGAAGGGAGCGAGACCAGCCTGCTCCTGACGGATGAGAATCCGCTCAAGAGAAAGGAGAAATAGCTTTTCCACTCCATTATTCTCCTGCCAATGTGGAATGGATTGAGCCGCCAGTCGATAATCTGGAAGGAGGAGGCAGCCTCTGAGAGGCCTGGGAGCCCGCGTGGGCGACGCTGCTCCAAGGCCATCAGACGGTCCAGGGCGGGACAGGGAAGGGCCCCAGCAGGCAGGCGGGCCGCGGGTTCCCGGCAGGAAATGGGGAGACGCCAGGGGAGCACAGGCAAGAGACCCAAGGGCGGCTAGATGCAAGCTTCCCCCACCCCCCCGGGGCCGTGTGGGCACACCCATGGCAGAAGCAGCCTTGCTACGAGGGACCCCGCTCCCGCCAGGCCCCAGGCAGGAGTGCTCAGCGTCCCCAGTGACCGTTGGCATCAACCAGGGTCAGGCCGGCAGGGCGCAGGCTGAACTCCCCACAAGCTCCAGGCCAGCTGGCAACCGGGAGCAGGCTGGGCAGACACGGAGCTGCGACCTCTGGATGCCGGCTGGCAGTGGGGCCCGTCCTGCTTCAGGGCAGGTGTCGTCCACGCCTTAGTAAGCCAGTTTCATTTGTCCACTAGTTAGTGGAACAGAACTCTCCTACCAGTGCAGGGAGATGTAAGAGATGCGGGTTCCATCCCTGGGATGGGAAGATCCCCTGGAGGAGGAAATGGCCAGCCACTCCAGCATTCTGGCCTGGGGAATCCCATGACGGAGCCTGGTGGACTACGGCCCAGGGGGTCACAAAGAGTCAGACGTGACTAAGCAACTTAGCCTGCCTCTGTCCACTGAGGAAAGTCAGACGCCGGGTATTTCGCTCACTCATAGATTGTTTTCTAAATACTGTTTGCTTGTGTGTGTGTGTGTTTTTAAGAACCCCTCATCTCTATATTATGTTATATACAAAAAAATCGGGACATGAGTTTGAGCAAGCTCTGGGACTTGGTGATGGAGAGGGAAGCCTGGCGTGCTGCAGTCCAAGGGGCGCAGAGAGTTGGACACGACTGAATGACTGAACTGAAAAAAGAAACTAAACTTGCAAAACATATTTTGAGGAATAGTTGCCCAAAGACCCCTCTGCTCTAAGAACAGACTGCTGAAGAGACCCTCAAAGAGAGGACACGGACAGGCAGCCTTGCCTGCGGACACAGAGCAGAGACCCTCCGTTAGCCCGCCAAGCCCCGCCTCTCCAGGACACCTGCCTCACTGTCACTGACCTCCAGTCAGGCAGGGGGAGGAGGCCAGGAGCACCCCAGCCTCCTGCGCTTCCCGCTGGCCACCTGCCCCATGGGCCCACAGGGGCTCGAGACCCCCGGCCGCAGCAGCTGCCCGCCCTGCCTGGCCCCTGACGGCCGGTCAGCGTCTCTGCTCCAGCCAGCAGCCCTGAGGTTCCTGCTTCCTGCCAGGCTTCCCTGACTCTCAGAGGGAGGTCCTGGTGGAGAAAGTGAAGGAAGGAATTGTTCTGGATTTTCTGCTCTTAGAATTCACGTCGCACGTTCAAAGTAACCCAAGTCACACCTGGACTGATTTTGGCATCCTCCTTGGGTCTGAAAAAATCCGGCACCCGGAAGCCTTTGAGAACCCCTGAACTAGACCGGGCTCTCGGGCTGGGTGTGGACACTGCGTGTTCCCTGCTGCCCTTTGGCGTGGCCTGCACGCTCCTGTCCGCCTCTCAGAGGCCGGGGCAGCGCCTGTTCTGGGTGAATCTAGGTCAGAGGAGACAGCCTTCTGCAGCTGTCTCTTTCATTCGTGCACACATTCAGCTCTTGGTGGAGACCCAGTTCCAGCCCTTCAAGAAAGCAGCCCAGACACAACAGACCCCCAAACCTGGCCGCGCCTGCCTGACGCCAGGAGCAGACTCGTGATGCTGGCGAGAACCACAGCGCAGCCCTGGGCGCTGGGGGCCTCCCCGCACAGGGTGCCCCTGCCTGGCCCACATGGGGCAGGCGGCCAGTGTCTGCATGGAACGGACTCTGCACGGCCAGAGGGTGCCCTTACCAGCTGCGATCCCTGGGCCTCACATCCTACTCAACACACACGACCCCAAACCTCCCGAATGCTCAGGATGCAGATAAAGTCACCGCAAGGCTGGCTCTGAACTGACCGTCGTCTGGCCCCGGGCAGACTCGCGATACAGCTGCGAAGGGGAAGAACAAGTGACTGGCCCACCCTGTCCTCCTCAGACCCTGGCTGGCCCCCCACCTCACGGCTGCTCCGGCGGGCAGTCTGGCCCCGGGACGTCCTGGGATACCAGCTTTTTATCAACGTGTCTGGAACTGGGGAAAAAGCTTAAGAGCCAAGTGAGGGCCAGGAAGTGGACAGAAGGGATGGGGCAGAGCCCCTGTGAAGGGGGGACCCCATGCTGCCCTGCTGCTCTGGGGCCAGCCTTCCTCGGGGCCCACGAGCACAGGGCACAGGACATGGTGGGGTGCCCGCCCTCCTCAGGGCCCAGGGCACAGTTGGTGGGGTGCCCGCCCCTCCTTGGGGCCCCGGGGCACGGGACCCAGTGGACGGGGTGTCAGGGGGTGGAGCTGGAGGGGCCCAGCGCTCCTCATCCGTCTCTCCTTCCTGTTTTTCACAGAGGGGTGCCCACCAGGGGCACAGGGCCACCGTGGCACCTGGAGCTGGGCTCTCAGGGCTGGAGAGGAGGTGGCCAGGGGCCAGTCCTCGTAGCGCTGACCCTGGAGTGCATGGGCCGGCTGGGCTGGTGGCCTGGGTGGCAGCCCTTCCCAGGCCCCAGGCCTCCCTGCAGGATTGGCAGGCTACCCTGAGTGTGGGCAGCGCCCCCGCGGCCTGGCCCTCAGACCCGCGCCTGCCCCTGTGCGAAGGTGCTGTGCCGCAGATCAGCTTCAGGGCTGAGCGCTTCCCCTGCTGGTTCCTCCCTCACCAGGCATCAATTTCTCACTCGGATGGCGCTGGCTGGTGGCGCGTCCTCTCCTGACACACGGAGCCATGCAGGGCGGGGAGGTGGGGAGCCCCCAGGGGACAGACAGGCTGGTGTCGGGCTCACTGCCCGCCGGGGAGGGACTTGGCCCTGGCAGCCAGTCCGTCTCCTTGGGGCAGGACAGAGGCGCTGGGCAGTGGGGGGCCGTGGGAGGCCGGGGAGGGCTGCACCCCTTCTCCCTGCTCTGTCGGGGGTCTCTTTTCCCAGCTGCTTGCTGGGGGCTGATTGTACCTGGCGCAGCCCAGCTCACGCCAGCATCCCGACTCGGAGAAACCCCACAACTCCTGCTGTCCCACCTGAGCTGCGGCCCCTGCCCCCGTGCTCCTTTACACTCAGTGGACCTCCCAGGTGCCCTGAGCCCGGGCTGGCCTGAGTCACCACCCCTAGAAGACGCAGTGCAGGTCGAGAGGCTGTGTGCTTGCCTACCAGGAAAGTGCAACTAAAAAACAAACCAACCGGGAAATTGGTGTCGGTGGGGACGTGGAGGAGGAGTCCTTGTGTCTCTGGGTGGGCGTGGAAAGTGGAGCAGCCCCCCGGGGAGAATGCTGAGGAGAGTCCTCAGACAGTTCCGATCAGTGTTGCGTGCAACCCAGCAACGCCCTGCAGGTGTTTATCCAGGAGAACCGAAATCAGGGCCTCGGAGGTCTGTGAGCACCCGCATCCTTAGCAGCGTTATTCCCAAGAAGGAGGCCGAGACGATCCCAACGTCCCCTGATGGATGGATAAACGGACAAACGGAACGTGGTCTGGCCGTGATCCAGCCTTCCAAGGAAGGAAACCCTGACACAGCTACCCTGTGGGTGAGCCCTGGGGGGTCATGCTGAGTGGGGGGGCCGGGCACCAAAGGATGAGACCCGTGTGACCCCACGGCTGCGAGTGCCCCCGGAGGAGCCAGCCTCACAGATGGGAGAGCGGAGCGGGGACCCGGCCGGGGCAGGGGCCAGTGGGAGGCCGTGCTTCCCGGGGAGAGTTACGCCCTGGGAGGCAGGATGCTGCAGGAGGGGACGGCAGGGACAGACGCGGATGGACGTCCGCCACACGTGGATGGGGGTGGGGGGCTGCGAGGTCTGACTCCCGTGCACCCCAGTCGCCCCGTCCTGACCCAGCCACCTCCCCTCCCGGCACGGAGCCTGCACGTGGAGCTGCTCGGACACCTGGCGGGCCCTTGCCCACTGTTCTCTAACGAGACATGAGGACCCTCCCTCCGGCCCATGTTGGAGGGCTTTGGGAAGCATCAGAGGACCAGCCAGACACCGGTCAGAGGAACAGGCCCGCTGCACCTGGGATCACGGCTGGGTCAGCCTTGCGGGCCCGAACAGCCGGGAGTGGCACCAGGGCGCCCAGCCAGCCCAGCCCTGGGGTCTCCTGGTGCTGTGCGTGGGGAGGCTGGTCTGCCGGCCCTGGCCCCTGCCCTCCCCGGGCTTCTCTACTCTCAGGACAGGGTCTGGACAGCCCCCTCCTCGCCAAGGAGTGGACACAGGCCCCCAGGGTTCCCTCAACCGCGGGGGAGAAGGTAGGCTGTAGGAGGGGGCGGCCGTCCACAAGCTCGCGCGCTCGGAAGCCCACCCCAGGCTGCGGGTCTGCAGTGCAGGCAGCTGGGCCACGCCCCGGAGAGGCAGCACCCTTTGGCACAGACGGGTTACTTAGCCTCCGTGTACTCTTCCGTCGGTCCACCCCCCTATCCATCCCGTCAGCAAACATCCACCGCACATACAAGGGCAGAACAAAGCCCGTGCTCGAGGGAGCGTCTGCTCCGGGGACTCGCTGTCGCTGGGAACTTGAGTGCCGGGCTCTGTCCCGAGGGCACCCTGGGCACCTGGGGCCCCTCGCTGACACCCTGCTCTGCGCCCACCCCAGTCCACGGGTGGGCGGAGCTGAGCCCTGCACGCTCGGGGCTCAGTGACGCACAGCATTCTGCCGCTGGGGGCCCGCTCCCAACACCCCCGGCCCCCCAGCCTCCTCCGTCTCTTTAGCAAGGGCCCTCCCTGGCCGCCACAGTGGGGCAGCAGTCGGTCTGGGCTGCCGACTCGCCTCTCGGTCCTCTCAGGCTTCGCGGCATGAGAGCCCCTCCCACGGGTTCTCGGGGCTCCCCCAAGCGGCAGCCCCGACTTGAGTGCAGACCTGTGGTCTGGGGGACGCGGTGAAGCACAGGGCGATGTGGGTGGTGAGAGCCCCGCTTCCCCGGGAGACAGGCGCTTCAGGTCCGGGGTGCAACTCTCTTGTCTACAGGACAGGGACGCGGGGCTCCGCCCGCTCTGCTGTTCCAAGGCCAGCAGCCCAAGGCAGCGCGGCGAGCATCCCCACCGTCAGCTTTCACGTCGCTGTCACGCGTGCACCCTCTGACCTCACACCCACCACAGGGACGCCGAGGGCAGAGCAAGCAGGGAGCGGCCCCGCCCTCTTCCTGGAGTTCTCTTTGTGATTATTAGCCTGACCGTCTGTGGCCCCCATGCCAGACACGCAGCCCTGGAGTCGCGTGGCCTCTCTAGCCCCGCCGCTGAAGGTAAGCTGTGGATGGAGAGGAGCTCCCCGGAGTCATACGCCAGTGCTGGCCGGGCACCGCGCCCCCAGACACTCCCACAGCAGACGCCACCCACCACCTCTGGGGGCCCCCAAGATACTCCCACAGCAGATGCCACCCGCCACCCTGGGAAATTCCTGCACGGGCAGGACTTCCGGTCCCCCCAGGAGATGCTCAGAGCGCCATCCTGCAGGCCCACCTCACAGTGGGTGAGTGGCCAGCCGCTCCTCTCAGGGGCTGAGCGGCACGTTTGTGCCCTCTGAGCCCGTCCAGGAGGCCCGGCAGTGCAGGGCAGGAAGCGACCCCGCCCGGGGCAGAGCGTGGCCAGCTGGTTGGTGGGGGTGAGGATGCCCCAGCCTGCAGCAGTCTAGCCCAAAGGCTGACGTCCAGAGAAGAGCAGTTTAATAAAAAACAAAAAACAATGTCAGCCTACAGGAAAAGTAATTTGAAAATAATACTGATTTCCTTAAAATTTTTTTCAAAACATTTTAATTTATCTTGGCCTCCTGGGTTCTGCTGAGGGGAGCAGTTTTCGCTTTAATCATTCTGCCTTTTCTTTCGTAAACAACAGAAAGTAATTAGAGGCGTTTTCGGAGGCCAAGGCGGCAACAGGAGGGTCTGGGAAGAAGGCGGGCTTCGGGGCGGAGGGCGCCCAGCGCCTCCCCGGGGTCCGGAGGCCGTGGGTGCAGGGGACTGCCCGGCCAGCTCCCCCAGGCCCTGCGAGCGGGCGGCAGCCGCTGCCATCGTCATGGCAACGCCTTGCGAGTCCCGCGCGGCGTCCACTCGAGGGGAGCCGCTCAATGTCCTCATTATGCCGCCCCGCCCGTGCCGGGGGACGCGGCGCGCGCCGCTGATTTATTCCCGCGGCCGCTCTTGACAGCCTGGCATGGTGTCTGGGCTTGCGGCCGGGGCTGATTTCACAGTTTAATTACTGCTAATCTGAGGGGGGCGTGCTAACGAGCTGCCGGCTGCCCGCGGCCCCGCCCCCGTGCCCCTGAGCGCTCGGCCTCCAGGTGGACAACCCCGGGGGCTGCGGAGCCGGGCGCCGCGCCCACCCCGGGCGAGCGGCACACGTCTGAGGCCGTGCCCCACAGGTGGCAGGGGCTGCCTGCCTGACCCCGGGCTTCAAGGACTTGGGCTGGCCGCATCCTGGGGTCTGAGTGCACCCCAACACTGCACACGGGCCTCAGATTCCGACCAGCACAGCAGAGCTGAGAGCGGCCTCCACGTGGGGCCCCCCAGGATCTCCCAGAGCCCCCAACGCCAGCCCCTCCCAACCCTCCCCGCCACCCCCAC
>SJYG01000505.1:715565-735952 GCA_006410535.1 Litocranius walleri
GGGGTCTGCTCCCCCAGGCCCGGGGGGTGGGGTGGGCAGGAGACTGTCCTGAGGGTCTGCTCCCCCAGGCCTGGGGGGTGGGCGGGAGACTGTCCCAGGGGTCTGCTCCCTCAGGCCCAGGGGGTGGGGTGAGCGGGAGACTGTCTGGAAGCTGGCTCCTCCAACAGCCCTCATATGCTCCCAGCTCTGCTCCTGGGTCTCAGGAGTCAGAGACGAGCATTCGACGCTGAACAGGAGGAGCTGGGGGTCAGGAAGCTGGCCAGGTATATGTCCTGACCGCAGGGTACCATGAGCGGTCCTGACGCGCAGTATTTCCTGGGTTGCAGCAGACGACGGCCTCAGCCTCACGGCCCGAGCCGCTGGGTGGCCTGGATGCACGTCTGGGAGGGGCCAGCCTGTGGGTCGGTAACCTGCTGTTCTGATTCTCTGTGGTTGCTAGAAAGGAGCAGTGTATCTCAAGCGAGACTCTTGAAGGTCACCAGTATGCCCCCTGACGTGGTCTCTCTGAGTCACCCCAGCGAGGGGCCTGGGGGTGGGAGCAGGAGTATGTGCCCAGGTGATGGGGGGCCTAGCTCCGGTCACTCTGGGCCCCACCCAGTGTGGCGGCGGCGGGTGCTGAGTCAGGGGCTGGGCTCCGCGTCTGCTTCCTGAGCTTTGCAGTGAGAGGAGAGGCGTGGGGCAGATGGAGCAGACGGATCTGGGTTCCCTGGTCCCAGAAATTCTCCTCAGGCAAACGCTATTAATAGTCACCGTGCCTCTTGCCCGCTGAGAACAGAGGGAGGCCGGGTGATAAGCGAAGAGCAGCTTTGCTGAAATTATTATTAATTAAAATGATCAATATCACGCCTAATGGTAGCTTTCAAGGGACAAAGCTGTTTTCCGGCTGCCGTGAGCACCAGAGGCCAGCGGCTCACGATGCCGCGGGGAGCGGGGTTTGTAGGCTCGTTGGTGAGCTGCTGAGAGCAGGACGCACCAGGAGGAAGCAGCGGCAGCCGCAGCGCGCGCTCTGCGGGAACGCGGTCACCCACGGCGGGTCTGCTGGGGCCGCCCCACCCAGGGCCGTTGTCTGCTGTCTCGACAGACGCAGCAAACACCAGCTACACACTCATGTGTGTGCAAGGCCCCCCCGCTCCAGGGTCCCTCCCAGAGGAAGCCCAGCGTGTGCCCTCGAGGACAATCTGGACAATGATGACCACACGCCTTCCCTTCAGCATCCAGCACACAAGCGTCCGGTGCAGGGCAAGGCATCAGGAGGGTGGGCGACAGAGGCTTGTCTCCTGTCCTTAAAGACAAGAGGCGCCCAGCTGGGGAACCGGCCGACTCCAGCCCTGAGGGTCGGCTCTGCGCCCAGCACTGTCCGCCTGCAATGGGGCCGCAGGAGCGTGTGGTTCCCTGAAGAGGTTGCTATGACGAGCTGCGACAGGAGCTCCCAACAAGGCCCGGGAAGTCCTCCTAGCACCCTCCACGAGAAGGATGGCCACATGCCTCCAAGCTGGGTGTTTCAACTCTGAATACCTCACTGTGTTCATGTAACAGAGTAGTCTTGTGAGCAGGAACTGCACTCATTCAGATTTCGGAATCCGCCAGGTCCACACTGGAGCTGACTGGCCCGACCCGTGATGAGTCACTGGCCTCAGTGCGATTCCAGGACAAGCAGGATGGTTCGCGGCTCGACTCTCACACTGTGCGTGCGGCCGTGGCTCAGACCGCAGCTTCCACCCTGCTTCCCACCTGGACCAGCTTTCCCACGGCTCCCGGACGACGCCGGGAGTTTCTGCTTTCGGACGATGGTCATTGGGGTCTGTTGACATCTGGTCCTGGCTCCAGGCCCAGAGCAAGAAGGGGAGGCAAGGAAAGAAGCGTCTCCCGGTGGGGCTGCGGGCAGGTGTGTGGTCAGGCAGCTCTCTGGGCTCCCCGCCTGGCCGGCACCCCACTCATGATGGTGCCTACCCCACCCCCCATTAGTGCTGCTCTAGTCCCCAGGCCAGAGCGGCCCCAAGGCTCATTATTAAAGGGGAACATCGCCCTGGGGTGATGGCTAACCTGAGAGCCGGAGGGGCCGCCGGTTTCCCTGGGAACTGCCATCAGCTCCCCCAGGAGCTGAGGTGGCTGCCGCGACCTGCCTGCCGTCTGCCGTCCACTGCATGGGGCTGGGGGAGGCGGTGTCACTCCCGGACACCTGGCCCCTGACATGTGGGCTGCCCCGTCCAGCAGCCCGCCGGGGTCCCTGCTGGGGCCACTGGGTCCTTTCATGAATTTCGAGGTGATAGCAGGGTGCTCAGGCTTGCAGGGAGCAGCTGTCGGGCTGAGCTGCGGCGCGTCCGTCCCTCCCTCCCTGCCCCAGGCGCATCCTTGGCATGTGGGGGCCCTTCTGGAGCAGAGGCAGAGCCTCAGTGCCTCCGTGGGGGTGTCCCGCCTCTGGAGGTGAAGAGAATCCTCCATGCTGTCGTGGATGAGAGGGGCGTCCTGCAGCTGGCTGGGAGTGAGGCTGGCTTCCCAGGAGGTGTGGACGGAGCGGCCCCCGGGGTCCGGGGTTGGGGTGGGGCAGGTCCAGACATGTGAGAACCCTCTCCTTCCCCGGAGCCTAAGAGATACGCGCCCAGGTGCCGGCTGGGTTTTGTTTTGTTGTTTGTTTTTAACAGGACAATATACCTTTAATAAGGAGGCTCTACTGGGGGGAGAGCTCTGGGGACAGCGGTGACCCCGCGTGAGGGGCTGCTTCTCCTCTGGGAGCCAAACCCTGCACCCGGAGGTGGGCGCGGGCCGGGACCCAGCACCCCACCGCCTGAGGAGGGGAGCAGGAGCGTGAGCGGCTCAGACAGCAGGTTGCGGGGTGCGGTCTGGATTCAGGGCAGGGCTGCGTGCAGCTCCAGACCCTGTGGTCAGTGGGCGCGGCCCCCGGTGTGCACCTCTCTCCCTCAGGCCCAGCTCCAGCCCACAAGGCCACGACCGGAGCCCCAGGAGGGCCTGACGGGCGAGGCCGGGTGAGATGGTAGGGCACAACCCACGGCCCAGAGACACCAGCACGTGGGGGCTGGCATGGGGGGCGCTGATGTGCGGGGATGCTGGCGTGGGGGCCCTGCCGGGCTGATGCTGGCCCCCTCGGAGCGCAACCAGGCAAGGGGAACACCTGGGCATCTGGAACAGCCCGGGATCTGTGCTGTTAGAGCGACTCTGCACACACTCCTGCACAGAAGCTGTGATGCCAGCTGCGTCCACACCGCGCCCCCATCCCCTTGTCTCAGCCCCGCTTCTGGCGCCGAGCGGTTTCCTCTGCACGCAGGCATCTGACTGGTCCGAAATCCCGCCGAGTCGTGACGCGGCTGTCCCTCACCGCCAGTTTTGAATTATCTCCTGACCCCTTGCGCCCTGAACCCTGACCTGTCAACCCTTCTGGCCCCACAGCAGGTGCGGAGAGGGCAGCACCCCTCAGGAGGACTCATCTCTCTGGTGGCCCGTCGCCAACAGCAGCCTGAGGGAGCTGCACTGGGGCCCTGCGGTCCTGTGGGCAGCCCTTGCCTGTCCCGGCAGTGGACACAGGAGGCGCCCAGGTTGCTCTGATGGGCTGGGGGACGGGCCCGCCGTGGGCGCCCCAAGCCCCTTCCTCTGCCACATCTCAGTCTCCAAATGCAAACCAAGTTCAGGCAGGAGTAGAAAGGAGACGCCGAGGCGGGCTGGTGCTGCAACCTCCCAGCACCCGGCCTGGATGAAGGCTCCGTCCACTCCGTCCTCCAGAACTGGCTCTGGTTCAGAAAGGAGCCTAGTGGGCCTGGTCCTGGAGCTGCTGAGGCTCTGAAGGTCCCGCCCTGGAGCTCAAGCAGCCGCAGCCAGGAAGATGCCCCAGCACAGTGTCCACGCAGGAAGCGCGGCCACTGGGACACAGGCCCCTCCGGAGGGAGGGCAAGGCTGAAGGCTTGCTGGGCCTGTCAGGCGTCTGCACACAGTCACACAGGGGCTGCTGCTGTGCCTGCCTTCACTCACAAGAGAAGAGCCCCCCTCCCTTCTCAGAGATGCACAGCGATGGCGGCCCACGTCAGGTGAGGCCTGCTGCGTTCCCGCCTGTTTCCCCAGCTTTCTCACCCAGAGGAGTCGTGGAAGAGCCAACACATGTGTGGAAATCATGGGATTTAGGGAAATTGTTGAACCTACCAAGTGTGATAAAAATTCTAGGTCAGATCTAATAATGCCTACATTTGATGAGGGGGGAAAACCCCACCATTTTCTGGCTAATTGATCCTCTTTGGTGAGAAGTCAGATGTCCCGGAACTAATTTTATCACCTCCAAACGACCCCTTGACAATGACAGGAGTGGCCACTGGCCAAGCTGTCCACAGCTCCAGGCACGGCCGCTCTCCTGGGAGAGGAGCCACCAAAGTCCCCCAAGCCCACGGCCCCCAGGCTCCCCTGGCAGGGGGAGGGAGGCCCGCGGACGGCGCCGAGGCAGGAGGGTCCGCTTCTCTGGCCCCCGCCTCAGCCCAAGGAGGCCGACCAGGCGAGTGTGCCGTCTGGGCTGCCTCCTGCCATCAGGACGGCTGGCGCACTGGTGGCAGAAGCCGGGACCTGGACGCTCTGGGACGACAGACTGGAGCGGAGACCATGGGACCAGCAGGACCGGGCCCTCGTGCGGCGGGCCCCTGCTGTGTGGGGACACATGAACACTGGAAGCTGAGGAGGGACTATCTGGGGAGACTGTGCGTCCCAGGCGGGAATACTGGAGTGGGTTGTCATGTCCTCCTCCAGGGGATGTTCCCGACCCAGGGATGGACCCCGCATCTCCTGCTTTGCAGGGGATTCTCCACCGCGGAGCCACTGGGGGGGCCCCACTGTGCAGCCAAGGCCCCAAAGGCCCCGCCAGCCGCGCCAGTGCTGACGGGAGCCAGCAGGGCAGGCGCATGGGAGGACGTGCAGTCCAGAGCCTCTCTGCTCTGCTCTGCAGGAGACCGAGCCGCGGAAAGGCCTTGGAGCAGTGGCAGCCGTGGGCACACTCGACCGCAGAGGCGGGGTGTCTGTGCAGGAGACACAGCGCCGTCCAAACACTTGAAGCAAGTCCTTCAGAAACAGAGAAGCTAATTACACTTCTGGATGGCACGGCTCTCAGAGGTGAGGAGCCAGTCATTACAAAGTAACGTGTGATCTGCACACATTTGTGATGAGAACCCTGACCAGGTGAGTCTCGCGGGTTGAGTGTCGCTTGATGACCTGGCTCTGAAGGTCACTGGGATTCAGATCCCAGAAGAATAAACGTCCAGGAGCGGCCAAGAAACCGGGGCAGAGAATAAACAGCTGGTTCTGCAGACATTAAAATACATCAGCAAACACCGAGGAGGCATCGTGCGGGCGTGGGACCCGGCATCTGGAATAAAATGGATCGCCTGGAAGCAGAGCAGCTGACACCTGGGAGTCTAGAGATGAAAGCAGCATTTCATACCAAGGGCAACGAAGGAGCATCCAAGAAACACACGTCCGTTTGCAAGAACATCAAGCGAGACTCCTACCACATTCCACCCGGAAAATTAGATGGCTTAAATCCACACATTAAAAAAAAAATGAACTACAAAGCAGTTAGAAACAAAGTGTAAAATACTCCATTGTCACAAAACCCAAGCTATTTAAAAATATCCATGCATCTTAAAAGATTAATATTTTCAACGTATAAATGGCTCCTACCAGCCAGTATAGAAAACAATGAGAAAAAAACGAGCATAGACTATGATCAGGTAAGCTGCAGAGGACACGAAGGGGATGCTCACCTTTGTAATGATTATAAAGTAAAAACTAAACCATATTTTGCCTATTGCACTCGCAAAAGTTAAAAAGCTTGATAATATCTTTCCCCCGTATACTTCTATTATACGTATAAATTGGTAAAGCCCCTTTGGAGGGTAATTTGGCAATAAAAATGCACATACTCTATGAGCAAAAAAAATCCCATTTCTTGTAATCTGATTTACAAAAATTATAGCATAAATGCATATACTTGTACAAGAATAGTAACCCCAGCATCGCCTGCAATAGCAAATAAACAAATAGGAGACGGCCCATCAGTGAGGATCTTTAACTATTTTGTTCTTAAAAAGAATGTACCTCTAGGTTCTGCCTGGGAAAGATATCCATAGCTTGCTGTTACGTGTTTTAATCAAATCATGGAACAATAGCCAACATCCAATTTTACTTTTGAAAATAAAACAATAAAAAGCTAACAAGAAGCAGTGACCCTCGCCTGCTTGTCTGAGTGCTGTGTGCGTGGGGGAACCTGGGCTCCTCACGGCGCTTGGCGGGTGGGGCGTGAGCTGAGACCCGCTGTGCTCACACACTCCTCGGACGTGACCCTGAGGCGGGTGGAGGCTGGGTTCGTTTTCTCCTGCTGCTTGTGCTTTTTGGCATTTTTTGGGTGAGGGAAAAGCCTACAAGGATGACTGCCCGCCCAGCCCAGGCAAATGGGCGGCTGGGACAGTGTTGATGGTGGGGTCTCCTGTGGCAATGTGTGGAGAAACACCGCCCATCTTCATGGAAGACGCCAGGTGGCTCCGAGCGTGGCTTTGAGGCCAGGCTTCACGTGGACCGACGCAGTGGCCTGCGGGGCTGACCCCAATCGCGCAGGGGTCCACCTGGGCTCAGGGCTTGAGTCTCCATGGACACCACTTTCTCCTCCCTCCAAACCCGAGTCTCAAACCAGCGCCAGCTCACAGCCCCCGGGGTTTATTTACTTTCCTACAACAGCCTTTCAGCCAAGACTTTCTGGCTTTTAGGTTAATTTGGCAACAAAGAGTCCCAGCTGTATCCCTGCTCAGAACCTCAAGGATCAGTGCTTTTACTGAACACCCAGATTGTCAGTCTCAGAGCTTTCTGTGGCCAGGTTGTCTTTCCCAGAGGCCTGACCTTTGAAACAGGCTGGGCCCCCAAGAGTCGCCCTCCCCCGCCACCCCCCGCCTCACTCCATGCTCTACGGTCAAAGCAGGCAAGTGCCCCTGGCCGCCCCCGCACCAGGCCCCAGCAGTAGGGGCTCCTGCAGGCCACCGGACCCTGTACCACGGCCCCTCCCACCTGTCTCCACAACAACCAGAAGACCCACATCAGCTGTTTTCCCGAGGTTCATGGCAGAGCACATGCTTGGAGCGAGAGGCTCCAGGGTACTTCGTGGGGGGACTGGGTTGCTGTCCCAGGCCAGCCCCTAGCCAGTCCCCTGACCTCCCTATAGACTGTCCCCTGACCTCCTAGAGTGTCCCCTGACCTCCTAGAGTGTCCCCTGACCTCTTAGAGTGTCCCCTGACCTCCTAGAGTGTCCCCTGACCTCACCTCCCCTATAGAGTGTCCCCTGACCTCTTTACAGAGTGTCCCTTGACCTCCCCTATAGAGTGTCCCCGACCTCCCCTATAGAGTGTCCCCGACCTCTTTACAGAGTGTCCCCTGACCTCCCTATAGAGTGTCCCCTGACCTCCATTATAGAGTGTCCCCTGACCTCCCCTATAGAGTGTCCCCTGACCTCTTTACAGAGTGTCCCCTGACCTCCCTATAGAGTGTCCCCTGACCTCCCCTATAGAGTGTCCCCTGACCTCCCCTATAGAGTGTCCCCTGACCTCTTTACAGAGTGTCCCCTGACCTCCCCTATAGAGTGTCCCCTGACCTCCCCTATAGAGTGTCCCCTGACCTCTTTACAGAGTGTCCCTTGACCTCCCCTATAGAGTGTCCCCGACCTCCCCTATAGAGTGTCCCCGACCTCTTTATAGAGTGTCCCCTGACCTCCCTATAGAGTGTCCCCTGACCTCCCCTATAGAGTGTCCCCTGACCTCCCCTATAGAGTGTCCCCTGACCTCCCCTATAGAGTGTCCCCTGACCTCCTAGAGTGTCCCCCGACCTCCCTATAGAGTGTCCCTTGACCTCCCTTATAGAGTGTCCCCTGACCTCCCCTATAGAGTGTCCCCTGACCTCCTAGAGTGTCCCCCGACCTCCCTATAGAGTGTCCCTTGACCTCCCTTATAGAGTGTCCCCTGACCTCCCCTATAGAGTGTCCCCTGACCTCTTTACAGAGTGTCCCTTGACCTCCCCTATAGAGTGTCCCCGACCTCCCCTATAGAGTGTCCCCGACCTCTTTACAGAGTGTCCCCTGACCTCCCTATAGAGTGTCCCCTGACCTCCCCTATAGAGTGTCCCCTGACCTCCCCTATAGAGTGTCCCCTGACCTCTTTACAGAGTGTCCCCTGACCTCCCTATAGAGTGTCCCCTGACCTCCCCTATAGAGTGTCCCCTGACCTCCCCTATAGAGTGTCCCCTGACCTCTTTACAGAGTGTCCCCTGACCTCCCTATAGAGTGTCCCCTGACCTCCCCTATAGAGTGTCCCCTGACCTCCCCTATAGAGTGTCCCCTGACCTCTTTACAGAGTGTCCCCTGACCTCCCTATAGAGTGTCCCCTGACCTCCCTTATAGAGTGTCCCCTGACCTCCCCTATAGAGTGTCCCCTGACCTCTTTACAGAGTGTCCCCTGACCTCCCTATAGAGTGTCCCCTGACCTCCCCTATAGAGTGTCCCCTGACCTCCCCTATAGAGTGTCCCCTGACCTCTTTACAGAGTGTCCCCTGACCTCCCTATAGAGTGTCCCCTGACCTCCCTTATAGAGTGTCCCCTGACCTCCCCTATAGAGTGTCCCCTGACCTCTTTACAGAGTGTCCCCTGACCTCCCTATAGAGTGTCCCCTGACCTCCCCTATAGAGTGTCCCCTGACCTCCCCTATAGAGTGTCCCCTGACCTCTTTACAGAGTGTCCCCTGACCTCCCTATAGAGTGTCCCCTGACCTCCCTTATAGAGTGTCCCCTGACCTCCCCTATAGAGTGTCCCCTGACCTCTTTACAGAGTGTCCCCTGACCTCCCTATAGAGTGTCCCCTGACCTCCCCTATAGAGTGTCCCCTGACCTCCCCTATAGAGTGTCCCCTGACCTCTTTACAGAGTGTCCCCTGACCTCCCTATAGAGTGTCCCCTGACCTCCCTTATAGAGTGTCCCCTGACCTCCCCTATAGAGTGTCCCCTGACCTCTTTACAGAGTGTCCCCTGACCTCCCTATAGAGTGTCCCCTGACCTCCCCTATAGAGTGTCCCCTGACCTCCCCTATAGAGTGTCCCCTGACCTCTTTACAGAGTGTTCCCTGACCTCCCTTATAGAGTGTCCCCTGACCTACTTTAAAGGTGTCTCCTGACATCCCCTATAGACTGTCCCCTCTCTTGGGTATCTGTGGGTGGAGAGGGACAGAGGGCTGCAGGCTGACCCAGAGCAGACCTTGAGCCCGGTGCCCGGCAGGCCTGAACTTCAGCCCAGGATTTCCGGGGTCTGGAGAAGGGTCTGGCCGGGGCACGGTGCCCAGCACATGCAGAGGGTCTCTGCGGTCACTGAGCTCCTCCGGACCCCCCAGCCCCCTGGGAGGACCCGGGAATGCCAGGTGCTTGCAGAGCTAGGCTTCAGTGAACAGAGAATCTGCTCCTCTGCCTGCCGGGCCCCCAGGCGCCCTCGCTGCTCCGGCCCAGGGATGTAAGGCCTCTGATGCACGGGCCCCGGGGGTGGGGTGCAACATCCCAGGATGTGGGGAGCAGAGGTCAGACTCCCACCCAGGCTGGGCCGGGGCCTGGGGAGCCCGTGCCTCGGTGACTGCAGGAGCTCGGGCACTTCTTATCCGTGGGCTTTACATTCGAAAGCGGCGCTGGTGATTCAACACAAGAAATCAATGCGCACTCCACTTTGACCGCAGAGCTCGCCGGCGGATCAATTTCTCTGTCATGCTCGCCCAGCCACCGACTTGGGTTTAAAGCCCATTGCTTCTCTCTAAAGCGGAGCCTCGGGACTTCAGTTTGGGATTAATCAACAGTGATGAGCTTAAATAAACGAGATGAATTTTCTATATATCTTGCAGGGTTTCTTTTGCGCAAATTCATGGAGCTGCTGTGTGCTGCGAGGGTGGGGGTGGGGTGCCCAGGAGCCTCCTCCAGGGCCGGGGACAGCGCCCAGCTGCATGCCTGCCGTTACATTTGCACAGCAAAGCGCTGTGTTTACTGAAAGTGAATGTCACACATTAATAAAACGCAAGGCTTGCTGGAGACATTTAATTGGTGCTTTGTGTGACAGTACAGACCTCGGCATCCACTTCAGAGGTGATAGGGTGAAGCTCTAACGTGAGGGCTTCCCGTCGCACTGGCCCTACAGATGCTTGTGTGTCCAGGGGTAGAATTTCATGCTCAAGTCATTCAGACTATCACACAATCGCAAAGTGGGTGACTATCACAAAATCGCAGGAACTGGGGCAGGAAGGGCTTGGAGTCCAGTCTGACACTTCAGTGTCGTGTTTTTCGAGGCAGAAGAGGGATGCGTGTGGAGTTTGGGTCCACCTTGAGTCCCCCTGCCCAGCTGAGAGAAGCAAGGAACCGCTGTCCCGCTCGGAGCCTGAACTGGGGCTCCCGAGGGGCGGCACGTGCCGTCAGCCGCCCCAGCCTGGAGGACAAGCCCACACCGAGGGTTGCAAGGCCCTGGCGTCTGAGCCCAGCAGCGTGTCTGATGTTCTGTCCTGGCCCGCAGGTGGGCCTCCTACTGAGGCTTCCTATGGAGGCCAGACATCCACCTCCCCATGAGGCGGCCTCTGTGGGACGCCTGAGCCCACCCAGGTGTCTGAGGACACAGGACCCCAGGCGCCCTTGCCCACTGTCCTGTGGCAGGCGTGCTCAGCCCTGCTGGCTCCTCCGCGCTGTTTGTGAATTTGTGTGTTGTTTATTCCGGACCCCTGAAAGGCCCCGGTGAGCCAGGAGCATTGTCAGGGGCAGGGACAAGTGTGGTGCCCTGTCCGCCGAGCTGGGCTGTGGAGGGCAGGGCTTTGGGAATGGCTTGGTCCCCGAAGGCCCACAAAGGCCTCGAGTAGAGGGGCTGGTGGTTGACATTGGGGCTGGATGGAGCTGGTGTCGGCACGTCCCCACATCTAATCTTTAGAAACCTATGTAATCTCTGGGCCCAGGTGTCCTCACCTGGATCTGAGGTTCGCAGGACCTATTTGCAGAGTGGTGTGGAGGGCAGAGGGCACCACCGTGAAGCCCCTGCCATGGAGGGGAAGGGTTCCAGTCCCACATCTCCCCTCCCCTCCCTGCTTGGGGAGGATGCAGGCCCCCCACCCCCGCTGCAGAGGGGACAGCTGGCCTGCCTCCGTTGGTCCCTCAGCCGTGCCCTTGCTGCACGGAACCAGATAGTGGGGGACAGGCTGCAACGGGCCCACAGGTGCAGCTCTGCCACACTCGGGGCCAGGACTTGGGTGTGGGCATCTCGGGCAGCATCTCAGGACCGTCCTGGGTTCTGGATCCTGGGTTCCGTGACCAAAGCAGCTTGAACCACCCTGCTCTCAGACCCCCTCCCCTTCTGGCCTGGCCCTGTCTGGCAACCGCTTCTCAGGCTGCACACGGGGTCTGGGCATCAGTGGGGTGGGCTGTGTCCCGGTGGCGCTGCCCTGCCTCTGGGTGATGAGGAGCCCAGGGCCCCCTCGCCATGGCCCCTCCCATGAGGGCCGGGCCGGGGGGCAGTTGCCACAGGACCCTTGCCCAGCTGTCTCTGCTCTGTCCATGTGCTGGGATTCCATTTCTCCATTGCTGGTGTTCTTGTGAACCCACAGGGGAACTGGAGAAGGAGAGCCTGGCCCCGGATGCACTCCTACACCTTTTACGACCATTTCCTGCAGAGGCACCCAGGAAACCTGGGACATGCCCACTGACAGCGTGCGGGCCTCTCGCAGGCAGCGCGCCTGCTTCCTTCCAGGAGCCTTCCCGCCAAAACCCCTCTGAGATGACACGCACAGAGCCTGCCTCACCAGGACTTGCTGGCGCTGCCTGTCCGGTCGCTGTCCTGCCAAGACCCAGGCCCACTGTCTCTTTGACACTCTGCAGGGCAGACACGCCAGCGTGTCCTTGATCAAGGTGCTGAGACTCACCGGGCTGCCCCTGGCTGCCCAGGCCCCCGTCAGGCAGGGCCAGGTTCCCTGCAAACTGCGCAGAGACCGTCCAGGGGCCGGGACTGGACGTGGGCCCCCATTCTCCTGAGCTGCACGGTGCCTCCCCCACCCCCGGTGCCGGGCTGGCACCCGGGGCTCACCTCCCAGCTCCTCCCACATGGTGCCCAGCTGAGAGGAGTTTCCACAAGAAACGGGTGCTGAGGCATCTCTGCAGGGGCTCTTGGGCAGGTGGAAGGAGCTCACCTGGTTCAGGCGAGGCCCCACCTGCCCGGCTCCTGAGACTGACAACAGGAAGACGGGACCCAAAGTGGGTCCACCTCCTGGTTCAGGTAGACGGTCCCGACCGACAGCGCTGGACGCAGCATGGAGCCAGTGTCGGGGGCCGACACGTGAGTGAAAAGGCCTGGATTTAAACAACATCCCAACCGCCTGGGCCTGGAGGCCCTGGCTGTGTTCCGGCTGCTGAGACCACGGCCGAGGGGCTGTGCCGACCAGCCTGGCTCAGCAAGCCCTGCCCGGAACTTTCCACTGCTCCCGCGTCTCTCTTCGGCCCCGCTTGCTCCCCGCTGCACTGACGTCCTGTGCGCTTTCGTGTTTAGGCCACGGCTCTGAGACCAGCCGGAGCTTCAGGGCCGCCTCGGTGTCCACACTGGGGGGCCCAAAGTCTGCCCCCTGCCTTGTTCTCAAGAGCGACCTTGCCTCCGGGGTGGGACAGGGCCTCTGAGAAGACCCGGGGACTGTCACCTCCCGAGCTGCCAGGGCGCCTTCCCGTTGGCCCCCAGGCTGGGACCCCGTCCCCACGCCGTCCAGGGCAGCCGCGGTTTCCATGCGCCTGTGCAGTCCTCGTGGTGTCTCCTGCACACACACGCACACTCACCACATGCGTGCACACACAGACGCACACACGCTCATCAGTTCCGTTTGAGGGCCTCTGCCCCCTTTCCACCCCTCGAATAAGTCACTTCCTTCGCCTACTTATCACAAGCCTGTCTCTCGTCTTAATGATGCTGATGAGAGATATTTACACCCTGTAATCAGGACTTCGTGTTCGTTTTATTAATTACCTCTTCTCTGCCTGTTGATCTGAAGAACTCTTGAGGCTGTGAGGTATGACAGATGCTCCTCTGCTTGGCTTTGCAGGCCCAGTGAGGGTGTGGCGGGGGCCCGGGCTCTACACGGCCCCGTGAGCACCTTTCCAGTTCAGTGCCGGCCTCCGAGACGGCCACCGCCGCCCCCTCCTGCTGCACGGTCCCTGGCCCACCCGCCGTGCCACCCTCCAGGCTGGTCACAGGTCCACAGCCCACGACCCTGCATGCCCTGCATTCTGCCCCCAAGGGGGAATCACACCAGCCTTTCCAAACTGCAAGAATTAAACCACGTCCCTGTGCTAACTGACCACCTCCTGGCTTTTGTCCTGTCGGGACAGAGCCCAAACAGAATGCCTGTTGGTGCCGGGCAAGCCTGGAGACCGTTGTTGCCCGTCCCCCCAGGCTGCCTGTCTTCCGGGTCCCTGCTGTGTCTGGCCAGAGGCACGTGGTCTCCACACGTCCCGTCCTCGTTCTCCTTTGGAGCCAGGGGACGCCTCTCATCACCCCGCTCAGGGTCTCCTTCCCAGTGTGTCTTCTTCTAATCCCTTGTCATCTGAGATAACCCTGTGTGCCTGCTGGTTTAGAACCTGGGCCTCAGGACCCAGCAGCCTCTCCGGCGTGTCTCCGCTGACCTCGAAGGTGCTGGTGCCTGGCGGGCAGCATGGTCCTCACTGAAGCAGAACCATGTCCCTGCTTCCCTGGGCTCACTTGCAATTGAATCGAGGCCTTGTTAAAAAGAGGACCTGTGAAAACTTTAAAGTGTGAATATCCGGGTCACAGGCCACCCTGAACACTGCTGGGCCCACGGTGGGCTTTGTGCATCGCGTCCAGTGCAGGCAGCGGTGACTCTGAACCAGGAAGTGAAGGGGGCCTGGAGCATCACAGTTCCGCCAGGCCCCCCTGCCCCCCATATCCTTCTCGGCATCAGCCTCCTGGGTCTTCCATTTGGACCAACAACAGTAAATCAGATTAAATGCCACCACTGAGTCAGCACTGCTTCTCCTGGTCCACTCATCAGGCTCCTGGGATGAGCGGGTCCAGAGCATGACTCATGAACCCACCGGAGGGGGAGGCCAGCCTCCCAGGGCAGGGGTGGCGGGGGGTGAGGGGCAGCCGTACCGGGTTTTCATGTCAGACTCCACACACAAATAGCACAGATCTCCCTTTCAGTCTGCTTGAAAGCAAATATTATCTTGGAAGCAAGAAGGAGCCAATGCTCTGAGGGTGCTCTAGGGAGGACGGGTGGCGTGGCGCCGTCACTGCCAGGCGGCTTTCCGAGGAAGAGGCGCAGGAGGAGGAGTGGCTGGGGGTGCCCTGGGGCAGGGGGGCTCCCTGTCACCCGGACAGGAAGGGCATCCCTGGCGCCACGTCTCCCCCAAAGCCCCAGCCTTCCGGGAAACGCGCACGCTTCCTCACTCTCTGCCCTCACCTGCTTTGGAGGCCGCACGTCCCCGACGGCTCCGTGGGGTCGGGACCGTGGGGTCGGCCCCGTGGGGTCGGCGCCGTGGGGTCGGGGCCGTGGGGTCGGGGCCGTGGGGTCGGGGCCGTGGGGTCGGCCCCGTGGGGTCGGGGCCGTGGGGTCGGCCCCGTGGGGTCGGCGCCGTGGGGTCGGCCCCGTGGGGTCGGCCCCGTGGGGTCGGGACCGTGGGGTTGGCTCTGTGAGGTTGGGACCGTGGGCTGGTCTCGCTGTCTCAGCTTCCGCGCTCCCTGCCCCTCGGCCCCTCAAAGCCAGCAGCTGCTGTCCTCCGACCCTGCCGTCTTCCGGCGCCTCTCCCGGGCAGAGAGGGCACGGAGGCCGGCCTCTGCCTGCTTGGCACCTCTCACGGCCGCTGGCCACAGGTGCAGGTGGGAGAGTGGGTCTCCACAACTGAGGCTTCACGGCGCCGACTGGGAACTGCCGGGTGTCCTCCGGCTCCAGCCCCGCCAGTCCACTCTCCGCTCCAGTGAGTCTGGCCTGCGCGGGTTTTTCACGGAGCAGACCGGGAGTGTCTGCCCCACAACTGCCTATCTCCCTCAGCATCGTGCCTGCCAGGCCTGCCCTGGGGTTGCCCATCCCGGGACGGGCCGCTTGCAGAGGCTGGAGCACAGTCACTGTGGGCAGCAAGGCTCTCTGCCCTGCGCGCCCGTGGTGGCCACTGGGGCTGCTCCCGCGGCTGGGCTCTTGGGGGCACCGCTGCAGTGGGATGCGGAAGTCTCCACAGACCCAGATTTTAACTCTCGGGTAAATGCCCACACGTGGCACTGCCCCGTCTTATGGCAGTTCTTTTTTTTAGCTTTTTGAGGAAGCTATGCATTTTGCAACATTTTACGCCATTTTGCATTCCCACCTACAGTGCAAAAGAGTTCCAGCTCCTCCGTATTCTTGCCAACACTTGTCATCTCTTGCCATTTTGAAGACAGCCCCCCTAATAGGTATGAGGTGATACCTCGTTGTGATTTTGATTTGCATTTCCTAATGGTTAGTGATGCTGAGCATCTTTTCACATACCTGTTGGCCATTTCTATATTTTCTTTGGAGAAATACCTATTCAAGTCTTTTGCTTATCTCAGAATCAGATTAATGTTACTATTTTGCTATTGAATTATAGGAGTTTTTAAATATTTGGATATTCACCGCTTATCAAACAAATAATATTTTCTCCCAGTCAGTAGGCTGCCTCTCCCCTCTGCTGACCATCTCCTTTGCTGTGCAGAAGCTTTTAGTTTGATGCAGTCCCATCTATTTTGCTTTTGTTACTTGGGCTTTCGGTGTCATATCCAGGACATCACTGTCAAGCCAAATGTCATGAAGCTCTTCTCCGCTTTCTTCTGGGAGTCTCACAGTTCCATGTCTTATGCCGAAACTTTAGCCCGTCTTCAGCTGATGTTTGCGTAGGGTATAAAGGTCCAGTTTTATGTGATTGCCCAGTCTTCCCAACAACATTTATTGAAGAGGCCGTCCTTTCCCCACAGTGTATTCTTAGCGATCTTGTAGCAGCTGAGTCGCACATTCACACGTGGGTTGACTGACAGGCTCTCTTTTCTGCTCCACTGACCCACGCTGTTGTTCAATTGCTCAGTCCTGTCCGACTCTTTGTGACCCCATGGACTGCAGCACACCAGGCCTCCCTGTCCTCCACCATCTCCCAGAATTTGCTTAAGTTCATGTCCATTGAGTCGGTGATGCCATCCAACCACCTCATCCTCTGTTGCCCCCTTCTCCTCCTGCCCTCAATTTTTCCAGCATCAGGATCTTTTCTAACCAGTTGGCTCTTTGCGTCCTGTGGCCAAAATACTCGTGCTTCAGCTTCAGCATCAGTCCTTCCAATGAGCACTCAGGACTGATGTCCTTCAGAATGGGCTGGTTGGATCTCCTTGCAGTCCAAGGGACTCTCAAGAGTCGTCTCCAACACCACAGATCAAAAGCATCAATTCTTTGGCGCTCAGCTTTCTTCACAGTCCAACTCTCACATCCATACATGACTGCTGGAGAAACCATAGCCTTGACTAGACGGACCTCTGTTGGCAAAGTCATGGCTCTGCGTTTTGCATGCACTGTCTAGGCTTGCCATCGCCTTCTTTCTGAGGAGCAGGTGTCTTGCAACGTCACGGCCCGCTGACCCTGGGTCTGTTCTGGCGCTACGCTGTTGGAACGGCTGGAGCCCTGTGATGTGTTCTGAGATCAGGAGCTGGTGCAGGGTCTTTGATCGCCTTCTGGGCAGGTTTATCCTCACAGCACAGTGTGCCAACTGCTCCGTTTGGGGTAATTTTTTCATTGCCAGCTCACATTTTCCTTTGACAATGAAATAAACATTTTCTAAGAGCCCCTTCAGAGGCACTACTGAAAACATCTGGAATAAATAGGTGAAGAGTGAGTAATAGTGATGGACCCTTAACTGGCCAAGAGTTGAAATAAAAGACCTCATTCTGTGGAATTTAGAAATCGCACCATCCAGGATTCCCTAAGAAGCAGGCTCAAGCCCTCCGTCTCCAGCAGCACACGGATCTCCCTCATGCACGGAATGGCTCCACTAGAAGGTGCTGCGATGTCATAGCTTGGTGGTGCCCAGCCACCCAGGTTGGGAAGATGAATTTCCTAGTTCATGAAACAAGCTGACTCACTTGGGAGCTGCTCTGAGAGGGAGTTTCTGTTTCCAGCTAAACAGCTCTTGACGAGACCACGGCACGGATAGCTGAGACCCCAGGCATGTACACAAGCATGCACGTGTGCACACACACACACATACCCCTCCTTCTGCCTCCCTCTGGCCCTCCTGACCCTAGCAGGTGACCAGCAGGTGATTAAGGAGACCACCAGCCCGTCCTCCAGACAGAACCTGAGACCTGACCCCTTGTGGCGGTGATTTTGTCAAGAGCTCTGAAGTCACTTCCCTCCCAGTCACACCTGCAGCCCCACGTGGGCGCCTCGCCCACGGTCCTGCTCTGATCGTGGTTCGTGCGGTCTGTCCTCATTTTGGACACTGCAGGCGGCTGGTGCAGCACCGTCGACAAAGACCCCTCCCTTCAGCTCTTGAAAACAACCACAAAGCCACAGGATCCCGCCCCCGGAGCACCGACACACTCAGACGCCTTCTCCAGAAAACCAGAAACGGCCAATTCCAGCAAGACTTCAGGACCAGCTCTCTCCTCTAAAGGTGATTATTAACTTCCTTCCCACTTGTGGACGATCTTTTAAAGACTAGTTGTTTTCTTGAGAAAGGGGGAGAAAATATATAAAATAGCAGCAGCTGAAGGCTTAAAGAGAAGGCGAAGGACGCCAGCTTATTAAGAAGGAAAGCTGGCTTCTGCCCCAACATCCTGGTTAAAAGTTCAAAGCACAGTTTTCTTATAAATTAGGCGAGTGTAAAATTCCGGGAGATGGGAAAAGAAGAAATAAGATTTTAAAACATGTGAAGAATTTCAATGGGCAGCAGGAAGGAAAATCGGAGGCAGGCAACGTGCATCCGACACGCGATTAACATGGCCAACAGATGGCTCCTGGCCTCACTCACGGGGCAGGGAGCAGGGCAGGGTGTGGCTGATTTTCCTCTTCTTAAGGAAGAGGAAAATCTTAGTTAATTAGCTTGACAATGTAACTTTCGTAAAAGAACTATATTTTGCAAAATGGAACAGGAGCAATGAAACGAAAAGGGAAACAGCGACGGTTAGAGGCGATCCCAGAGCGTGACTGCACTTGGAGGTGGGTCTTTGAAGAGGTGATCAAGGTAAAATGAGGTAGAAGGTGAGCCTCGATCCAGTGTAACCCGTGTCCTTATAAGAGGAGGTGATCAGGACACAGGCCCAGGAGGATGGCGCAGGGACAGGATGCTATCATGGCGATGCTGTTGTTACACCGTCCAGTGCAGACCCAGAGAACCGCCCTCATCAGGCATCAGCAAACCCGTCCTGAGGCCTCGCCCCCTGCCCTCAGCCCAGGCCTCAGCACCCTCCGACCCTGGGTCTCGGGTCTCAGAGCCTGCTCTTCCCCTCGGGGTTCCGTCTCCTCGTCGACCTGTCCCTGGGCCTCCCGGCTGGCTCTCTGCCTGGACACCAGGTCCCCGTGGATGCTGACCCATGTCTCAGGGTCAGCCTGGCTGAGCCTCTGCGGCTGGCCCGGCTTGTCCCCCAGTCTTGGTCCCCAGACCCTCCCTCCGCTCATCCAGGCCCTATCGCAGAGCCAGGGAAGCAGGGGCGGTTCCCAGTCACCATGGAGACCCGTGCCCTCCATCCCCACACTGCCCTGGAACTCTGACAGGTGCGCTGTCCTTCCCCTCATTTTGCCGGGAACAGAGCTTTGTGGGCGGATGTGCATGTCTGGCTAAGCTTGGCCCCTGTGCTCAGAAGCGCCCACGGCTGGGGTGGGCAGGGTCTCCAGGGCTGCGGTTTTACGGTCCGAAGTGGCGGGGATTTTCAACAGCAGTTCATCTAGAGGGTCTGCTGGCCTCGGTGCCCTTGGGCATCCAGAGGGGCCTGGTGAGCCAGGTGCCCTGGGTGCATCACTTTTCAGAGCCGAGCCCACTCTTTGCTCAAGAGCCCAGGTGGGTGGGGCTGTGGGCCCCAGATGTGGGAGCGGAGCCTGGATGGGGACCCAGGGAGGCCCAGGTGCGAGAGGCGGACACGTGGGGGCCTGTGCCGAAGGATGTGAACTGACATCCCCCCAACACCCCCACCCCCGCCCCCCGGCAGACGCCAGGCGGCCTCACTGCGCTTCTCTGTGAAGGAGGAAGACCCCGGCACCTGGAGCAGCAGGCGCCCCCAGGGGTCCTTATACATAAGGCAGCCGTGCAGGGGAGCAGATGACAGCAAGATGGGAGCCCTGCTCCAGGGGCCTCACGCACCCGAGCAGCGGGAAGAGCTCCTTCCTTGCGCATATGGCACTGACCCTCGGCCGTTGGAGATGAAGGGCGTTCTCCCAGTTCTAAGAGGAGAAACGGCCAGAGCACACGGGGCTGTGTGTTGCTGGGAAACTGGCCCAAGAAGAGATGAGGGATGCCCGCAGCCCTCCACGGCCACCCCACGGTGACCAGGTATTCAGCCAGTTTCCATCCAATTTATAGCCAGAGAGGCCTGCAATCTCATCCCTCTGACCTACAGCCCGAGAGAGGCAGGTCCGTGGGAACAGAGGTTGAGTTCGTGGAGCAGGGGCCCAAGGCTTCACTGTCATCGGGGACCAATACTATGCAAACTGGCAGCAAAATGTGGAAGACTCGCCCCCACCCCTATGCAGCAGCCCTCTGCCTTTTGCTCAGGAGTCGCACATTCCTGTTTGCCTTCCAGCCTCCTCTGGCTGACCTGTGAATCAGGCTCGCCTCTAAACAGGCGTCTGTGGTTTCAGAGAGAACTGCAGCCCAAAGGGGACGTGCGGAGTTTCAGCAGCATCTCTGGCACCACCGTGTGCCTGGCACGTGCTGAGGTCCTTGTTGACATCGGTGACACGCCACACACATGTTCTCCACACACATGTTCTGCACGCACATGCACACGTGACACACAGATAATGTAGAGAGCATACGGGATAGGAGCCCTCCAGATCCGCAGCAGCCCTGCAAACACACGCTTGGGTCCCCAGGGGTCTCCCACAGGGCTGGACAGGCCCCGGTCACTCACCAGCTGGAAAGGGGCAGGACTCCTGCCAGGGAGACCAAGGCGGGAGTGTGGCCTGGGCCCAGCAGTGGGGACAATCTGAGGGTCTGAGAGCAGGCTGTGTAACAGCTCAGGACGTGGGAATGGTCTGCTTCATCTCAAAGTTCAGTACACAAAACCTGCCGGTCCCACTTCTGCACAAAAGGAAGCCCAGCGAGGCGCCCCAGGAAGGAGGCAGGGGAAAGGGGACTTTCCTTGTCCTCCGTGGCC
>SJYG01000505.1:737822-757250 GCA_006410535.1 Litocranius walleri
GCAGCCCCGGGGTGGGGGCGGGGAGGTGGGGTGCAGGCGGGGGCAGGTAGGGTGCCCAGGAGTGAGGAGGTCTGCATTCTCCATGTGGCTGCACCCCATCTCAGCACTGGCTTTGGGGCCCCCCGGCAGCAGTCAGCTCAGCACCTTTCACCTGGCACTTCTGCATGCCATCTGTTTTATTTCCTTCTTTGGGAAGAGCTCAGCCCAGGCAAGCAGCCTCTGCAGGACATTCTCTGTAGGAGCCTGGAGAAGGTGGCTTCCCACCAGGGGGCCCACTCAGGGGCCCTGAACACAGGCTGGGACAAAGCGCTCGGGGTCCGGACCCGCCGCACGTCAGCGTGGGGCTCAGGGGCTCTGCTCTCACCCGAGGACCGAACGGCCTTTCTCTGAGGTGCCCCTCGCGTGCGATGGTGCCCGTGGCTCGGCCCATCCCCCCTGCCCACACCGCACAGACTGCACACTGTCTGTCCCACCCAGTACCACCGAGCGAGCCGTAAACAAGAGGCGGTGGGAGCCCGTCGGGCCAGAGCAGCAGGCACTTTGGGACGGGCTGGGAACAGCACCTTAATAAATGCTAAACAGTCTTGTGAAAATTCCAACCAAATGTCTCTGAATTTCCAGGGGCCCCTCTGTTATGGGAGTGTGGAGAGCAGAGCTTTCGGTAGCAACTCTGGAGCAATTACAATCAACACGTGCAAATCAGCGGCCCGCAAATCAGACTCGGCGTTAAAAGGCGCTGATCCTCGCTCTGTGGAACAAGTCTAGTATGTTCGTTTGCAAAGAGAGGAACCTCCATAGCAAGCTCAGCATCGACGGCTCCAAAAGCAAACCCCAGTTCACTCCAGTGAAGAAAGGACAGTGCAGCAAGCAGCCTCAGCTCAGAATCAAGGTGCGCGGGGCCCTGGGGCCAGGCTCGGGGCCAGGCCGCCCGCGGCCTCCTGACACACAGGGCGTGGGGGTCGGGACGCGTCTCAGGCTATGGGTGTGACGCCACACACTCAGGGTGCAGAGCAGGGCGGAGTGTGTGGTCAGGCCTGGCTCCCCTCTCGGGGGAGAGAACTGGCCTGCATAGGGCCAGGGGCATTCTACGGCACCCACAGTGGCAGGGAGCCACCCCGTGGGCGGGAGGCTAAGCCAGGAGACGCCGCAGAAGTGGCTCCTGGGGCCAGGACAGCTGAGGGCGTCTGGAGGAAGTGGGGGGCACCTGAGATGGCCAGTGGGGGTGGGGCGGCAGGTGGGAGGGGGCACCAGCTCTGGGGGCAGAACTCAGCTCCCTCGCAGGGGCACCAGTCCCCAGGGCCACCCGGGGCTCAGAGCCTCACGGTCCCCTCGAGCCCCTCCTGCGCTCCCTACTGGCCACCCTCTGCCATGGACCTGTCTCCCGGATGGCCGTCTACACGGCGGGCACCCCTTCGTCTGGTGGTTTTCAAACCTGTTCACGAGTCAGAATCACTGGAGACTTGCCCCCCTCCTGCCCTCAGAGGGGCTGAGCCCCTGGGTCTGGCGTGGGCCTGGCACTCAGCATTTCCCAGGCTCCTGCTTCTCCGGGGACCCCATTGGAGATGCGCTGCCGTGGGCCACAGCGTCCAGAGGCCGCTCCTCTGTCCTGCCTGGTGAGGGGGGCTGAGCGCCAGCCGCACCTGTGTCCCAGGCGAGGCCCTGCACACAGCCGGCGGCCCCCAGGGTTGGCTCGGCCCCCGAAGCCACGGCTGGAGAGCGGCCCGGGCAACCTTCTCAGGAACCCCACCCCAGGCGTCCCCTCCTTCCAGCCGAACTCTGCTCCTCCCCCGCTCTCTGCTCACTCCCAGAGCAACTGCTGACGTAGCTCAGACTGCGTTCGCCAAGGGAAGAAGTCAGGGTGCTGACTCCTGAATTAATACCAAGCTCACAGGACACACTGTGGTTAACCCCTGTGGGAGACTAGCTGCCAATAGAGACCACCAGTCGGAGTTCAGAGAAAAGCCGTTTATTGGCAATTTCGGATCCGGGCCCCCACCAAGCCAATCGAAGGTGGGGAGCCCCGAACACCCGCTTTGGGAGCCTTTTATCCTATTGTGCAGGGGAGGAGGGGGACTAGGCTACTCGGCAGAGCATGATTGGTGGGCAGGCAGGTAAGGTTTATGTAACTATTGGTGACAATTTGCAGTTAGCGTCGAGGTCCTGTTTCCTAGAGCTAGATCCTGTTTCTTAGGTTGCAGAGCAAACATTGCAGTGACACACCTGGTATCCATTGTTCCCTTTAAAATTTTGGGGCTTTCCGTCCCAGTAAAGCTGACCTAGTATTCAACTCTCTGGGAAACACTTTACTCCCTTCTTCAACCCCCTGAGGTCTGACTGGAGGACGGGGGGGTGACGGTGCAGACAGGACCCCGGCAGAGGGGAGGGTCAGGGGCTCGGGCCGGGTCCAGGCCTTGCTGCAGCAGCCCTGCCTCCATCACCATCGTCACCCCAGGACCCCCAGCCCCACACCAGCAGGCGTTCCATTATCGAAAAAACGAGAATGAAAAGAGTGCAGACCTCTTTCAGTCTCTGAACTGCCTTTGGGTCATAAAACAGCCTAAGAGTAGGCTCTTCATTCCCAGCAGAACTGGCAGAAAGAAAGCTCGCTCCTGAACTTTAAACATCCCTTTCACTCGGCCCGAATGTTCACATGCAAATCAATGATCACACGCAAGTCCTCACTATTAGCACCTACACTTGGCGTGCCCTCAGGCCCTGGAGAACTTGGGGAGGGTGAGCCCCTCTTCCTGATTTGGAAGGTGGAGATGAGACCCCCGGCTCTGGCCCCCGTGCGTCTGGCAGCCTGGTTTCACCCTCGGCCCCTCTGCTCTGAGGTCACCCACAGGCGTGTTCAGGGCGAGGCTGGGCTCTGAGGTCCTGGATGCGGGCTGGGTCCGGGCCTGGCCCTTTCCACCCTCAGGCCGCGGTTCTCCCGGCCCATCGCCCGCTGTGACCGGGGCAGGGCCGTGAGCTCTGTTTGTGGAAATCGAAGGGCACAGCCTGATGGCGCCATTGCTGTCTTAGTGTTCGTGGAACAACTTGGAGAAAAACTGTCAGCAGGGTACAAAGGCCGTCACCAGCGGGTGTCATGGTTAAACTGTGTCCCTTCGAGAGATGTGGCTGTTGTAACCTGCAGTGACTGTGACCTCAGTGACTGTGGGAAGGGGGGCCTCTGCAGATGATGGGGTCACAACGGGCTCGTCTGGGGGCCCCCATCCAGTGTCACGAGAGTGCTTGTTACGAGGGAGTCTGGAGAGAGACGGCCACGCCAGGGGACACGGTATGACACACGGGGAGGCGGCATCGCCAACGTGCTCATGTATGACACACACGTGTTCTTTCACGACCCTGCTCACCGCGAGGCTCCCCCACCCACCATGCGCTCCAGGGCCCAGCTGCCCACATGTTGGCCACCTGCTCCTGGGGCTGCGGCTGCCGGGGTTGACTCCAGTCCCTGGCTGGTGGCCCCGACACTCCTCCACTGCATGCCTCGCCCCTTCCCACCTGTCCTTCTGTCCTTTCTTTCTGCTCGGGAAAACCACACCGGGGACCCTCATCCCCTCTATTTCATGCACCCACCAACCTAGTTATCCATGGACCTCTTCATCCATCCATCTGTCCATCTCCACCCAGCATCCATCTGTCCTTCCCTCCATCCACTTTCCCACGCATGCACACCTCTGGACTACTGTGAACACATGTTGCACGAAAGAGAGCTAATATCTATATCAGTTCAGTCAGTTCAGTCACTCAGTCGTGTCTGACTCTTTGTGACTCCACGGACTGCAGCACGCCAGCCTTTCCCGTCCATCATCAGCTCCTGGAGCTTATTCAGATTCATGTCCATTGAGTTGGTGATGCCATCCAACCATCTCATCCTCTGTCGTCCCCTTCTCCTCCTGCCTTCAATCTTTCCCACTATCAGGGTCTTTTCAAATGAGTCAGCTCTTCATACCAGGCGGCCAAAGTACTGGAGCTTCAGCTTCAGCATCAGTCCTTCCAATGAACATTTAGGACTAATTTCTTTTAGGATGGACTGGTTGGATCTTCTTGCTGTCCACGGGACTCTCAAGAACCTTCTCTAGCACCATAGTTCAAAAGCATCATTTCTTCCACTCTCAGCTTTCTTTATAGTCCAACTCTCACATCCATACATGACTACTGGAAAAATCATAGCTTTGACTATACGGACCTTTGTCGGCAAAGTAATGTCAGTTTTTTGATATTTATATAAAATACTTAATAAAACCTAAAATATTATGACTACTTAGAATATAAAAGCCTGGAAAAATAAATTATTAGCAGAATTAAATGGAGAACTCTTCAATTAACATTTACAAGGTTATCGTCAGCCTTGAGAGACTCCCCGTCTCAGGCGCAGAGTCCAGGCTCCTGACATGGAGCGCGGGTTCCGGTGCTGGACCCGCCAGCCCCTGCAACAGGTCAGGCGCTCCCTTGTGCCGGGGGCTGCACCCACTTTCGCTCCTTGACAGAAGACCTGTCTGGAGCTGGACCTTCAGCACCCTGGTGTCTCCATCCTCTGGGATACTGTTTGAAAGCTGGGTCTCCGAGGCGCCGTCATCCAAGTTTACCGGGTGGGTGGGCTGGCTTCCTTTCACTCACTGGCGGGCTTCCTGTGAACTGTTCAGGGCCCTGCTTTCCAGTCCCCCTTAAACGGCTCAGCTCAGGTACTGCGGCTTGATTCCCATCATATCAAGCTCTTCCTTGAGGATGAAGATGCCCCAAGAACTCAGAAACCTGGTGGGCGTGGCTCCCAGTGGCTTTGGATGCCCGGTGCGCCTCAGCTCCTCCAGGGCGGGGCCTGGAGGTGGATATGGGCGGGGCCTCGGCAGAGCCTGGGCGGGGCCTGGTGGGGGGTGCTGGGCGGGGCCTCGGCAGAGCCTGGGCGGGGTCTGGAGGCTGGAGGAGGCGCTGGGTGGGCAGCTCGCTGGCCCCTCGGAGAAACCAGTGCATTTCCTGTCTCCCCAGGGATGGGAGGATGGACTGGCTGAAAAGTTTTCTCCTGAGTGAGCAGATTCCAGGACTCAGGAAAGCAGCAGGTGACCGGCCACAGGTAACGGCCTGGGACCACAAGGGTGCCTGGGCAGGGTCGCTGGAGCACCCCTGAAGGCAGATTTTCATGCTATGCTTGCTACTCCCCCTGGTTTCCTGGAACCCCTGGCCTTTACAGCTGGACCCACAGCTGCCAGAATAAAGCTTCTACCTGCTGGCCACTCCCGCGGTGAGGCCAGTGCTTCCCCCAGGTGGTGAGCCCTGTGCGTGCTTTCTGCAGTCACTGATGCTGGGATGTGGGCTGATGGTAGGAGGTGGGCAGCCACCTTGGGCCGGGAGGAGGGAGTCCTGTGCTGAGGGCATGGGAGCCGTACAAGGGGCAGGGCCTCTGTCACCTCAGATGTCAGGTGGTTCCTGGGTTGCCTGACTCTGGACTTTTTCTCCTCCAACAAATGAAAATAAATTTCTAGTTGTTTAAGCTGCTATTATTTTGGATTTTCTGTCACAGTCAGTCACACTAATCCTGAATAATGCACATGCGTTTGCCAGTAAACGGATTATCCTCTCAAACGTGTGAGAACACCAAGCCAGCCTCCGAATCACATTTTTGGATGAGGGAGCCTTCACATCCAGCATGGGAAGCCAAGGGAAGGCTGCAAGGGCAGGCAGACAGGACCCCAGGGCCCCCTGTGCCCCCACAGATCAGTGTACAGCTGGGGCCCAGGCCGTGGGGAAGACCCCGGGGCAGGGCCTGGGGGAAGGACGGGGGAGGTAAGCTGTCCCCTGGTTCTTCTGCCCCTCCTGCTCCCTGAGTGCAGAAGGGGCTTCCGGGCAGAGCTCCCGGCCAAGCGCTGGGCAGGGGTGGACACTGGGCACTGAGGGCTCATCTGGGCACTTGGCCCACAGCTTCCTCTGGAAGAGCTCAGTGCCCCTTGTCCATTTTCCACTTCCTCGCCTATGTGTTCGAGGGTGAGCATGGTCCTGCCTCGGGGGCACAGGGTAGGGGCGAGGACACCCTGGCAGGTGAGTGTGACGAGTCTGGAGCTGGGCACCTTCCACATGGTGGAGCCTTGCTTGTCCCCTTTTCCAAGTGAGGACCCCAGGCGGAAGGCCCTGCGGGGAGCCAGGAGCAGTGGGGACGGAGCCTGATCTCAGCCAGGCAGTGATGGGGTATCCAGCCCAGTGGGACACCCCTGGATGTGGTGGGGCCGCTGAGCGAAGGCCAGTGTTTAGGGAGCCTGGCAGCCCTGATGGCCTGCAGATGGGTCACTGGACCTGTTCTAGAACCTGTGTTACCCCAGGCAGCTCCGTGCATGGGACCCGTGAGTGTCTGAGAGAGACATGCGTGTCGCAGTGATTCTGCCAACGGGCATCTCCCCAGATGAACGGCATGGTCTGAAAGCGGTGCTGCCCTTGGTCTGAGGGTGCCGTCTGAGGGTGCCGTCTGAGCAGGCAGGCTGGCTGTGAGTTTTCATCTGTAAATATCAACCCTGTACCAACGTTTCTAAAATATAAAACCCCCTTCCCCTCAGCAGCTTTCATGGAACCCACGGGTTTCTGGAATCACCTTTCCCAGGAGACTGTCAGGAATGCCCTCTGCGTGCTCACCTAAACCTGATTCTGCCTTCCAGTGTTGAGAGACTGGGCCTCCCCGCAGATGAAGCAGGAGAAACCGGGCTTGCTTTCCACAGGCCCAGGAAGGAGCTCAGATCTAGGCGGAGCACAGAGCGGGCCTGGGGCTCCGACAAAGCCTGGGGTCGAGTCCTTCCCCACAGAGATCAGGTTGTCCTTGGGACGTGTAGGACGGGAATGATGCTGCATCCCAAGGCAAGTTTGCCAAGGACTCCCCCGTGACATGGGGGTTCAGACGGTGAAGAATCTGCCTGCAATGCAGGAGATGTGGGTTCAATCCCTGGGTCAGGGAGATTGCCCTGGAGGGGGCAGGGCAACCCGCTCCAGTGTTCCTGTCTGGAGAATTCCATGCACAGAGGAGCCTGGTGGGCTACGGTCCCCGGGGCAGCATAGCGTTGGACCAGGCTGGCTGACTAGCGCTCTCACTTTCACTGGTCTTCCTCCTGACACGCGGGGCTTGGGCCACAGCCACACACCCTGACACTGTGTCCGGGGGACTGCTTCCTCAGGATGACTTCAGAAGAACCCACGTTCAGACAGCCCTGGGGCAGACAACCCAGGTTCGGATGTCTCAAGAACCCACGTAGCATGATGCCAACAGTCCCATGGATAAGAAGTGCGGGAGGACACTCAGGGAGGAACCCAGCAGAGACCATCTGGGTTGAGCTAACAGTCGCTCTTCGTGCCGGGAAGCATCTAGAAACTGGTTCCGTGCTCCTCGGGAGTTTCCTACCACCTTGCTTCTTCTCCTGCTGAGTCCATTTCAGGTAAAGACTTGGGACCATATCGGGACCCTATTCGCATTATTCAAAGAGAAAGCGAGACAATAAACCGCCAGAGAGGTGAAATCAGATTGGGTGATTCCTTGCAGCCAGGCGCCCCCTCCAAGCACGTGGGGCTGGTGGCCCTCCTTCCCTGGGTTAATTTCCCCCAGATTCAGACAAGAGCTGGGACCAGCCTGGTTTTCTGAGTCAGAAAAAAACTTAGCAACTGACCACAGCGTCTCACACAAACCGAGGCGACGGCCGTCCTTCCCGGTGCGGTGCCGTCCAGCGCCAGCCCCAGCAAGACTGCGAGGGAGGAGAGAAGGGGCCTCCTGCCCTGGACACGGTCCTGCAGCCGCACTCAGAGCTGATGGGAGAGACGGGCCAGGCTCACAGGGGTGTGGTCCAGTTGAAGGAAACCAGATCCGGTTTGCTCCTGCCACTAGGAAGCCCTGGGTGAAGGTGGCGGCAGCGTGCCCCTACTGAGGGGCCCGGAGCAGCAGCGGGCTTCTCTAAGCCTTGGTCTCCATGTCCGAGAGACGGGCACAGGCTCACAGACTTTACTATCTACTCCAGCACTGCCACGGGTTCCCCCAGAGTGAGCTCCCCAGAGAGCAGCAGCAGCTGGTCAGAGCCAGAGACCTTGGTGCCAGAGGCGGAGGTGGATGATCAGGGGTCAGCTGCCTCATCCAGAGGATTTCGGCGAGTTTCCTGAACCATCAGCCAGACGTCCGGATCCTGAGCAGTGCGAACGGTAGGCTCTGAGGGAGAGTCGTGGAGAATCCCAGCAGAGGGAGGGCAGGACGAGGACCCAGGAGACTGCTGCTCCTCACGGCGTCGGGGCTGATGGTGCACCTTTGGACGAGTCGATAACCTGTTTATGGCTTCCCCGCACACAAAGCCGCCGTGAAGAGCCGACGCACCGCCCTCCTCGCTCTTCTCCTCGGCTGTACTTCAAGCTCTGCTCTCAGGGCCCCCGTGCAGACCAGGCGGCCGGGCCCTGACGCGGGCAGCTGCCGTCTAGAAGATGTGCCGCGAGCCCTGGACAGACCTGGGCACCACCGCCACTTCCCTGGACCCCAGTGCTGACTCTCCCAGGCTGAGGCCTCTTAACAGACCCCTCCCCATGCCAGCCTCCCTTCCAGACCTGTCTGGATCCTGGGGGTCTTCTCTCTGCCTTGGACTGCGTCTGCATGTGGACACGGTCCGTGTTTCAGTGCTGCACATCGGAGGCTGAGCCGACCAAGGAGCTGGCGTGTGAAACCAGGGAGCCGTCGGGTAGGAGACGCCTACGCCCGGTGACTCCCAGAGGGTGGAGGGGAGGGAAGTGGGCAGACATGGGCCAGTCGGGGGAGGCCTCTGGTCACTGCAGAAGTGAAACCTAGGTCAACAGTGTGCTGATGGAAACTCAAAACCAGGCAAACTCCAACTGACGGCCAGTGTTGCTTCCCGCAGAACAGCTGGCAGGGGTGGGGGATGCTCCCACGCCTGAACGCAGCTCCCGCGGCTGCTGTGAACACCATTTCTGGGGCAGGTGTCTGGACTCGTGAATTCAAACAAGACGGAGTCACTGTTTCTTCAAACCACGTTTCTCTCTGCATCTCAGTTTCTGTAATTTTCTAAGGAAAACTGATTATGTCCCCACCTTAAAAGTAAACACTATTTTAATTTCACACACATTCGGAGCACTTCCTCTCATGCTCTGCTGATGCGTGAGGCACAACCACGCCTGGCATCCCAGGGAGCCGCTTAGTTTTGAAATAATGCAATACATTTTTAGAGAGGACGGCTAAATCCGTCACCTTACAAGTGGATTTTAAACTGCCGTCTCTAAAGAGAAACTACTTAAAGTCAAAAGCAGACATCCAAAGTCTTGTTCCCAAAGCAACTGTCCGGACAGGCGCTACCCACACACCAAACAAGTTTTTTGATATTTATATAAAATACTTAATAAAACCTAAAATATTATGACTACTTAGAATATAAAAGCCTGGAAAAATAAATTATTAGCAGAATTAAATGGAGAACTCTTCAATTAACATTTACAAGGTTATCGTCAGCCTTGAGAGACTCCCCGTCTCAGGCGCAGAGTCCAGGCTCCTGACATGGAGCGCGGGTTCCGGTGCTGGACCCGCCAGCCCCTGCAACAGGTCAGGCGCTCCCTTGTGCCGGGGGCTGCACCCACTTTCGCTCCTTGACAGAAGACCTGTCTGGAGCTGGACCTTCAGCACCCTGGTGTCTCCATCCTCTGGGATACTGTTTGAAAGCTGGGTCTCCGAGGCGCCGTCATCCAAGTTTACCGGGTGGGTGGGCTGGCTTCCTTTCACTCACTGGCGGGCTTCCTGTGAACTGTTCAGGGCCCTGCTTTCCAGTCCCCCTTAAACGGCTCAGCTCAGGTACTGCGGCTTGATTCCCATCATATCAAGCTCTTCCTTGAGGATGAAGATGCCCCAAGAACTCAGAAACCTGGTGGGCGTGGCTCCCAGTGGCTTTGGATGCCCGGTGCGCCTCAGCTCCTCCAGGGCGGGGCCTGGAGGTGGATATGGGCGGGGCCTCGGCAGAGCCTGGGCGGGGCCTGGTGGGGGGTGCTGGGCGGGGCCTCGGCAGAGCCTGGGCGGGGTCTGGAGGCTGGAGGAGGCGCTGGGTGGGCAGCTCGCTGGCCCCTCGGAGAAACCAGTGCATTTCCTGTCTCCCCAGGGATGGGAGGATGGACTGGCTGAAAAGTTTTCTCCTGAGTGAGCAGATTCCAGGACTCAGGAAAGCAGCAGGTGACCGGCCACAGGTAACGGCCTGGGACCACAAGGGTGCCTGGGCAGGGTCGCTGGAGCACCCCTGAAGGCAGATTTTCATGCTATGCTTGCTACTCCCCCTGGTTTCCTGGAACCCCTGGCCTTTACAGCTGGACCCACAGCTGCCAGAATAAAGCTTCTACCTGCTGGCCACTCCCGCGGTGAGGCCAGTGCTTCCCCCAGGTGGTGAGCCCTGTGCGTGCTTTCTGCAGTCACTGATGCTGGGATGTGGGCTGATGGTAGGAGGTGGGCAGCCACCTTGGGCCGGGAGGAGGGAGTCCTGTGCTGAGGGCATGGGAGCCGTACAAGGGGCAGGGCCTCTGTCACCTCAGATGTCAGGTGGTTCCTGGGTTGCCTGACTCTGGACTTTTTCTCCTCCAACAAATGAAAATAAATTTCTAGTTGTTTAAGCTGCTATTATTTTGGATTTTCTGTCACAGTCAGTCACACTAATCCTGAATAATGCACATGCGTTTGCCAGTAAACGGATTATCCTCTCAAACGTGTGAGAACACCAAGCCAGCCTCCGAATCACATTTTTGGATGAGGGAGCCTTCACATCCAGCATGGGAAGCCAAGGGAAGGCTGCAAGGGCAGGCAGACAGGACCCCAGGGCCCCCTGTGCCCCCACAGATCAGTGTACAGCTGGGGCCCAGGCCGTGGGGAAGACCCCGGGGCAGGGCCTGGGGGAAGGACGGGGGAGGTAAGCTGTCCCCTGGTTCTTCTGCCCCTCCTGCTCCCTGAGTGCAGAAGGGGCTTCCGGGCAGAGCTCCCGGCCAAGCGCTGGGCAGGGGTGGACACTGGGCACTGAGGGCTCATCTGGGCACTTGGCCCACAGCTTCCTCTGGAAGAGCTCAGTGCCCCTTGTCCATTTTCCACTTCCTCGCCTATGTGTTCGAGGGTGAGCATGGTCCTGCCTCGGGGGCACAGGGTAGGGGCGAGGACACCCTGGCAGGTGAGTGTGACGAGTCTGGAGCTGGGCACCTTCCACATGGTGGAGCCTTGCTTGTCCCCTTTTCCAAGTGAGGACCCCAGGCGGAAGGCCCTGCGGGGAGCCAGGAGCAGTGGGGACGGAGCCTGATCTCAGCCAGGCAGTGATGGGGTATCCAGCCCAGTGGGACACCCCTGGATGTGGTGGGGCCGCTGAGCGAAGGCCAGTGTTTAGGGAGCCTGGCAGCCCTGATGGCCTGCAGATGGGTCACTGGACCTGTTCTAGAACCTGTGTTACCCCAGGCAGCTCCGTGCATGGGACCCGTGAGTGTCTGAGAGAGACATGCGTGTCGCAGTGATTCTGCCAACGGGCATCTCCCCAGATGAACGGCATGGTCTGAAAGCGGTGCTGCCCTTGGTCTGAGGGTGCCGTCTGAGGGTGCCGTCTGAGCAGGCAGGCTGGCTGTGAGTTTTCATCTGTAAATATCAACCCTGTACCAACGTTTCTAAAATATAAAACCCCCTTCCCCTCAGCAGCTTTCATGGAACCCACGGGTTTCTGGAATCACCTTTCCCAGGAGACTGTCAGGAATGCCCTCTGCGTGCTCACCTAAACCTGATTCTGCCTTCCAGTGTTGAGAGACTGGGCCTCCCCGCAGATGAAGCAGGAGAAACCGGGCTTGCTTTCCACAGGCCCAGGAAGGAGCTCAGATCTAGGCGGAGCACAGAGCGGGCCTGGGGCTCCGACAAAGCCTGGGGTCGAGTCCTTCCCCACAGAGATCAGGTTGTCCTTGGGACGTGTAGGACGGGAATGATGCTGCATCCCAAGGCAAGTTTGCCAAGGACTCCCCCGTGACATGGGGGTTCAGACGGTGAAGAATCTGCCTGCAATGCAGGAGATGTGGGTTCAATCCCTGGGTCAGGGAGATTGCCCTGGAGGGGGCAGGGCAACCCGCTCCAGTGTTCCTGTCTGGAGAATTCCATGCACAGAGGAGCCTGGTGGGCTACGGTCCCCGGGGCAGCATAGCGTTGGACCAGGCTGGCTGACTAGCGCTCTCACTTTCACTGGTCTTCCTCCTGACACGCGGGGCTTGGGCCACAGCCACACACCCTGACACTGTGTCCGGGGGACTGCTTCCTCAGGATGACTTCAGAAGAACCCACGTTCAGACAGCCCTGGGGCAGACAACCCAGGTTCGGATGTCTCAAGAACCCACGTAGCATGATGCCAACAGTCCCATGGATAAGAAGTGCGGGAGGACACTCAGGGAGGAACCCAGCAGAGACCATCTGGGTTGAGCTAACAGTCGCTCTTCGTGCCGGGAAGCATCTAGAAACTGGTTCCGTGCTCCTCGGGAGTTTCCTACCACCTTGCTTCTTCTCCTGCTGAGTCCATTTCAGGTAAAGACTTGGGACCATATCGGGACCCTATTCGCATTATTCAAAGAGAAAGCGAGACAATAAACCGCCAGAGAGGTGAAATCAGATTGGGTGATTCCTTGCAGCCAGGCGCCCCCTCCAAGCACGTGGGGCTGGTGGCCCTCCTTCCCTGGGTTAATTTCCCCCAGATTCAGACAAGAGCTGGGACCAGCCTGGTTTTCTGAGTCAGAAAAAAACTTAGCAACTGACCACAGCGTCTCACACAAACCGAGGCGACGGCCGTCCTTCCCGGTGCGGTGCCGTCCAGCGCCAGCCCCAGCAAGACTGCGAGGGAGGAGAGAAGGGGCCTCCTGCCCTGGACACGGTCCTGCAGCCGCACTCAGAGCTGATGGGAGAGACGGGCCAGGCTCACAGGGGTGTGGTCCAGTTGAAGGAAACCAGATCCGGTTTGCTCCTGCCACTAGGAAGCCCTGGGTGAAGGTGGCGGCAGCGTGCCCCTACTGAGGGGCCCGGAGCAGCAGCGGGCTTCTCTAAGCCTTGGTCTCCATGTCCGAGAGACGGGCACAGGCTCACAGACTTTACTATCTACTCCAGCACTGCCACGGGTTCCCCCAGAGTGAGCTCCCCAGAGAGCAGCAGCAGCTGGTCAGAGCCAGAGACCTTGGTGCCAGAGGCGGAGGTGGATGATCAGGGGTCAGCTGCCTCATCCAGAGGATTTCGGCGAGTTTCCTGAACCATCAGCCAGACGTCCGGATCCTGAGCAGTGCGAACGGTAGGCTCTGAGGGAGAGTCGTGGAGAATCCCAGCAGAGGGAGGGCAGGACGAGGACCCAGGAGACTGCTGCTCCTCACGGCGTCGGGGCTGATGGTGCACCTTTGGACGAGTCGATAACCTGTTTATGGCTTCCCCGCACACAAAGCCGCCGTGAAGAGCCGACGCACCGCCCTCCTCGCTCTTCTCCTCGGCTGTACTTCAAGCTCTGCTCTCAGGGCCCCCGTGCAGACCAGGCGGCCGGGCCCTGACGCGGGCAGCTGCCGTCTAGAAGATGTGCCGCGAGCCCTGGACAGACCTGGGCACCACCGCCACTTCCCTGGACCCCAGTGCTGACTCTCCCAGGCTGAGGCCTCTTAACAGACCCCTCCCCATGCCAGCCTCCCTTCCAGACCTGTCTGGATCCTGGGGGTCTTCTCTCTGCCTTGGACTGCGTCTGCATGTGGACACGGTCCGTGTTTCAGTGCTGCACATCGGAGGCTGAGCCGACCAAGGAGCTGGCGTGTGAAACCAGGGAGCCGTCGGGTAGGAGACGCCTACGCCCGGTGACTCCCAGAGGGTGGAGGGGAGGGAAGTGGGCAGACATGGGCCAGTCGGGGGAGGCCTCTGGTCACTGCAGAAGTGAAACCTAGGTCAACAGTGTGCTGATGGAAACTCAAAACCAGGCAAACTCCAACTGACGGCCAGTGTTGCTTCCCGCAGAACAGCTGGCAGGGGTGGGGGATGCTCCCACGCCTGAACGCAGCTCCCGCGGCTGCTGTGAACACCATTTCTGGGGCAGGTGTCTGGACTCGTGAATTCAAACAAGACGGAGTCACTGTTTCTTCAAACCACGTTTCTCTCTGCATCTCAGTTTCTGTAATTTTCTAAGGAAAACTGATTATGTCCCCACCTTAAAAGTAAACACTATTTTAATTTCACACACATTCGGAGCACTTCCTCTCATGCTCTGCTGATGCGTGAGGCACAACCACGCCTGGCATCCCAGGGAGCCGCTTAGTTTTGAAATAATGCAATACATTTTTAGAGAGGACGGCTAAATCCGTCACCTTACAAGTGGATTTTAAACTGCCGTCTCTAAAGAGAAACTACTTAAAGTCAAAAGCAGACATCCAAAGTCTTGTTCCCAAAGCAACTGTCCGGACAGGCGCTACCCACACACCAAACTTGTCGGCACACTGCAGAGACGCCAGATTTCACCGCAATTGGCAAAGCTGGTTGGTTAGCAGACGTCTGTAAAAATGACAAACAGAGCTTCTCCGCATCAACCAGGCCATGATCTGGGGGCCCTTCTGGGGTCACCCTGCCCTAAGGCCACACGTGGCCACGAGCGCCTGTGTAGACCTCACGTGACCCGGGCACGAGGGCCACCTGCTGTAGGGGCTGTGCCCCCGGGGGCGTCCCCACAGGAGGCCTGTCAAGCGGCAGCGGAGCTCCACTGTACCGAGGCTCCTGCAGGACTGAGGGGAGCTCGGCTGGGAAGTGTGCAGAGGCTGCATTCAAAACCGCGAGAAGGACCGCAGCTCTGAGCCGCACCGTGTCTAGAGGCCACCGCTCCAGGGAGGCTGTGCTCCTGTGCCCAGACCCCGAGGGATGGGGTGGGGACCGTCCATCTCGAGGGTTTCCCTGGGGGTGTGGTCCTCCCCGAGTGCCTGGCCATAGATACAGACTTGAGGGCCCACACTCAGCCCTGGGCGGACAGCATCCCGTTCAGATAGCAGCCTTCCACAGCAAGACTATCCCCTCTGCCCCTCAGAGCTGCCCCCTCTCCCAAGACACCGGCAGGCTCTCACTCTGGGGGAACAGCCTGTCTCGGGGACACTCTCCATTCTCTGGCTCCAAACCTCGGGCCTCTTGACCCCCAGAGCCCCATCTGCACAGCACGCTCCCCACTTCCCCGTCTCCCGAGCTGATCCCGCATCGTCCTGCTTCCTGGCCCCAGGATAAGCTCCCACCGCGATGAGATGGGACGAGTTGCCATATCGCTGCCTGCATGGCTGCAGGGCACTGCCGATAGCCTGGGGCCGTGCAGGTGGGCAAGAGGCTCCTCCCCGGGTAAAGACCCACCTGGATCCCCCACTGGGCCTGAAACAAGGGGCGCCTGGGGAAGGTAGCTCTTCAGGGGATCAGGCCATCTCACCATCTCAAATTATGTCCCAGATTATTGGTTAACCACCCAGGAGAGGTGGATGAAGGTGAAAAAGGAATGGAAACATTGGCTAAAAGCTCAACATTAAAAAACTAAGATCACAGCATCCGGTCCCATTCCTTTGTGGCAAATAGATGGGGAAACAGTGGAAACAGTGACAGACTTTATTTTCTTGGGCTCCAAAATCATTGCAGAGGGTGACTGCAGCCATGATATTAAAAGACACTTGCTCCTTGGAAGAAAAGCTATGACCAACCTAGACAGCATATTAAAAAGCAGAGACATTACTTTGCCACCAAATGTCTGTCTACTCAAAGCTATGGTTTTTCCAGCAGTCATGCATGGATGTGAGAGTTAAGACTATAAAGAAAGCTGAGCACTTAAGAACTGATGCTTTTGAACTGTAGTGTTGAAGACTGTTGAGAGTCCCTTGGACTGCAAGGAGATCAAAGCAGTCCACCCTAAAGGAAATCAGTCCTGAATATTCACTGGAAGGACTGATGCAAAGCTCCAGTACTTTGGCCGCCTGATGCGAAGAGCACACTTGTTGGAAAGACCCTGATGCTGGGAAAGGGTGAGGGCAAGAGGAGAAGAGGGAGACAGAGGATGAGATGGCTGGATGGCATCACCCACTCAAGGGACATGAGTTTGAGCAAACTCTGGGAAATGGTGATGGACAGGGAGGCCTGGCGTTCTGCAGTCCATGGGGTCACAAAGAGTCGGACAAGACTGAGCGACTGAACAACAGCTAGGAGAGAGGGTCCCTTCCTAGAGGAGTCACGAGCTGGGCACCGGTCTCAGCAGGGGGCCTCAGCCTCCGCAGGGGGCCGTCCAGCTCCTGACAGGATGCACGGGAGGTGCACACAGACCCACGTGTGTGGCATTCCTCCCCAAACCTTCTGTCTGAACCTGACCTCGTGGGAACAACAGACAGACCTAGATGAAGACGTATTGGCCCAGAGTCTTTAAAAACTGCAATATTGGGAAAGGCCAATAATAAACCAGAATCAGAAGGCAGGAAGAGTACTCCAGCATAAAGACAGCTAAGGACACGTGACCACAAGAGCAGCAGGGCTCTCTGACTGCAGTCTCGATCAAAAATGAAACAGCAGCTTGAACAGCGCTACTGGGACAAGCGGGAAATCTGAGCACAAGTCGTGGTCAATGACACCCAAGCTGTGCTCGGGACAGTGTCAGAGAACACCCACGTTTAAAATCACGCTTCACGTGGAGTTTCGTGCCTGCAGCTTACTCTCAACAGCTTCGCCAGGTGGTGGGTGAGTGACAGGGCCCACTGCTGGCCACTGCTGAATCCAGATGAAAGGTTGTGGGTGCTGACTTGACTGTTCTTTCAGCTTGCTTGCAAGTTTGAAATATGCAAAAGGAAATAAGAGGAGAAACATGAAGAAAGTCTCCTCTCTGCCACAAGCTCAGCCATGGGGAGAGGAGGTGCTGGGCACGGACTTGCATCTCATGACCACGGGGACAAGCTTGGGACAGAAGCCACCACTGGGAGGACGGCTGGACTCACCCGCCTCGGAAACCCTGCCTCCTGATCCGGCCTCCTCTGCAGGCCCAGCCCTCTCTCCCCGGGGCCTGGAGGGTCAGAGCCGCCGTCACTGGCCAAACGTGGGAGACCCTTGGCCCTCCGGAAGGCACCGCACAGAGGTGCTCTCCTGAGTTCCTCTGGGCTTCGGGGCTGGGACGGAGACCGGGAAGGCTTGCGGGCAGGCCCTGGGCTAGCGTTCCCACAGAGGTGTCCCACGAGGCATTTGCTGACGCTCTTTGAAGGGAGCCCTTTGCAGAGCGGGCATCGAACCTGAAATACAGCGCGGGTCGGAGGTTCGATGCCACAGAGCCCTAAAGGGGTGTGGACGCGTGCCCTCTGGACGGCTGAGACTGCTGACGAGGGGCAGAAGTTCCCCATCCTGCTCCCGTCTGTGGGGCCTCGTGGGCCGGCAGGGCCTCAGTGGTGCACAGTGTCTGGTGCTGCTGGTAACTCCTGAGCATGGAGACCACTCTCACTGCTACAGGATTAACTCTCCAGTCACCCCAGGAAGGGAACGGCCTAGGCTGCCAGGCGACACGGTGCCTGGCCGGCCCCCAGGCGCCCCAGCTCGGGCGCCACGTGAAAACCGCGTTTCCAGTGTAATTGGCGTCAGGCTCAGTGCCCCATCCTATGTTCTGTTTTATAAGCAGGAGGATTATTTCAGATTGATCAGAGGCGACTGCCTTTTGCAAATTACCTTGTGCGGTGACTGTCTCGCACTTTGCTAAGTGGGCTCCGCAGAGGCAGCGGCTCTAATCCATTTGGGCTGTTAGGGATGGCTGCGTTTGTGTAAACTGGAGACGGGAGACTTGCTTTTGTTTTAAATATGAATCTGAGGAGCCGGTGGGAGGCAGGACAGTTCAGCGGCTCAGCTGAGGGGACAGACGTGCCCCGCATCAGTCTGATCCTGAACTGTGCCCGGTGGGTGGATGCCCCCAAGCTCCCCCAAAACCCAGAGATCTCTGTGCTTGTCCCCCGACGGCACAAGTCATCACCGAAAAAGGAACAAAGACGCCTCCAAACACGAAGGAAAGGAACAGTGTGGAGGACAGAGTGGGGAGAAGGAAGCACGCGCCGTCTCCGGCAGTTTTCAGAAGTGTGTCCTGAGCAGGAATCCAGGCTGTTTAGGAGGCTCTTCCATCGCTGGAGGCCTGGCCCAGTATTTCTGCTCCTCCAGCCTCTCTCCTCCTTCTTCTGGTGAAAGCAGCCAAGGAGAGCAGGATGTCTGGGTCGAATCCAGACGTGGCAGTGAGCAAATTTACCGAGGTGCTCCCAGAGTCCCCAGGAGGAAGGCGTACGAAGACGCTGTCCCGAGGCATGGACGTGGCGGTGCCTAGGATCCAGGTGCAGGCTGAAGCCTGACAGCCTTGAGCACTCTTAGCTGACCCACCCGGGCCTCCTTCCAAAGAGAAACCAGCACTTTGCATTTTCCTGGTCAAACTCTTCCTTACGGAAACGGCAGGACTAGGAGTCGCCAGCCCCATCAAGCAGTGGGCCATCATGAGCCATGTTGTGGCGGTGGCGGTTGGATGGCGGGTCCCCTCGTCACTGTCCCTGGGACGCCTGAGGCCGTGACGTGGACGCGGCCGCCTCACCTGGAGCCCTGGTGGTGGAGGCCCACCCTTCCCAGGGCCTCGACCTCCCGGTCCTCCACGCGCACAGCAGCCAGGTGCTGCACTGATGGTGGGCTGGGCCTGCGCTGAGCCCCCTGCAGGCAGGCAGGTGTGGAGGGATGGGGTTGAGGTGGGAGACACCCCAGAGGGAGTGCGGGGAAGCTGCAGACGAGACCCTTGCTGACGGCAAGGACCCTTCTGGGAGGGAAGAGCCGTGGAGACAAGCCCGACCAGTCCTCCTGATCCAGGGCGACTTGTAAACGCGTCACAAAACTGGCTAACAGCCCAGGAAGGGCGCTGACACTGAGTCCTGTGTAGATACGGCCTCGTGACCTCGCTGGCCGCCCCCCAGCCAAGGGCTGGCTGACCCCCGGGGGTTTAGGGTCGCGTCTCCCTGGGCTGGGGGAGCTGTGGCCTTGGGGTGTTGTGTGGGAGCTGGGCTGGGGGAGCCGGGCTGGAGGGAGGCTCCTGCACGTTCATCTGGCCTAGACTTGGAAGCCCAGCCCGGGAGCCAGTCAGTTGGCCCCACGGGGAGAGGCTGCTCTCAGAGGACCCGGGTGCGCAGCCCTGCCCCCTCACCCCTCCTCCCTGCTGGGCCCAGGCCTCTGTCATAGGAGAGCGGCCAGCACCTGCCCCGCGGAAAACCCCAGAAACAAAGATAGGATCCACACTTTCCAGTCTTTATGAAATTCCAGAACAGGCGGGGCCAGAGTGAAAGAAAGCAAATGAGTGTTGGCCAGAGTTGGGGTGAGGGGGTAGGGCGGGATGGGCCCAGGGTTATGGGGAGGCTGAGGAGAGCCTAGGGAGTCGGGGGGCAGGGTGAGGGGTGAGGAGGGCC
>SJYG01000505.1:757884-775389 GCA_006410535.1 Litocranius walleri
CGGGGGGCAGGGTGAGGGGTGAGGAGGGCCCGGGGGTGGGGGAGGGATCCTGGAGGGGCTGGGGAGGTTCTGCTGTCCAGTTGTCAGAGCTCATCAGGCTGGTGGGTTTTGTCGTAAGTAAATCACACCCAGGAAAGCTGACCAGACTTGCCTTGGAAGCGGGGGACTTCCTAGTGGACGTGACCAGAGGGGCGGCCGGGGTCGCAGGTAGGAACGAGAGAAGACTCTCGCTTGAGGAAGAGCCCCCAGGACTGCGCGGACGCTGGGGTGAGGATCAGGACTCTCAGGGGGAGTCAACGCAGGTCTGTCCACGTGCAGCCTCGCTTCAGGCGCAGCTGATGACACGGCTGAGGGAAACACTGCCCATGACGCGACCCAACAGGGGGATGGGCAACCCAACAGGGGGTCTTGCCTGGGGCGAGCCCATGCGCTGCCTTGCTGCACAGCACACGACTGCAGAAGCCCAGAACGATCCGGGCAAACTTAAAGAGCAGGTGGGACCACACGAACCGAAGAAAAGCTGAAGGGAAGAGCTGCTGCTGAGCTGACCACAGGACGATCAGGGGCCCTCTGAGCGTGAGAGCAGCTGGTGGGATCGGAGGGAAGTGGCAAGGTGCTTGACGCATCAAACACACCCTGAAGCTCAGACCCTTCCAGCACAGACACTGTGGTGCGGGGACTGCAGGACGGGAGACGAGAGACGGCGAGAGACGGCAAAGGTTCCTGAGCAGGGCGCACCCAGAAGCGGAGTGGCTCACGGCCACGCCTCAGGGATTACCTCTGCTTTAGAGACTTCCAGCCTCCAGAGTGAGGCAATGAAAAGACGCCACGATTTGCCTTACAGAATGCCCCGCACAGGGCTTCCCTAGTGGCTCAGGGGTAAGGAACTTGCCTGCCAAATAGGGGCATGGGTTCAACCCCTGGTCTGGGAAGAGCCCACATGCCAAGAGCGACTAAGCTCCCGGGCCACAGTTCCTGAGCCCTTGCCCTGGAGCCCAGGAGCTGCGACTACGGCGTGTGCGTGCTCTAGGGCCCAAGGTCCACAGTGAGAGAAGCCACTGCAGCCAGAAGCCCGTGCCCCTCAACTGGAGGGTCGCCCTGCGCCCCGCCCCCAGAGCAAGCTCACACAGCAAGGGAGGCCCAGCTCAGCCATAAATAAATTAGTACAACTGCATATTTAAAAAGAATGCTGAGACACAGCCGGGCGGACATCTCCTTGTTGCCAAGAGCCTGTCAGAAGCCTCCCTCCTTCCCGAACCTTCTGGGATCTGGGGAGTCAAGACCCCACTGGGTAATAAGAACCAAGAGACCAGGAAGAGTCTGCACCTTTTGCCATAGGAGTTGCACTTCTAGGGATCTGTCCTAGAGAAGAAAGTCACAAAGACCAAACCTACACATATGGACATTGATTGCAGCAAGATTTCTAAAAGTGAAGACCTTGGAACAGCCTAAATGTTCAGCACTAGCAGATTGGTTATTTAATAATAGGCAAATTATGGTTCCTTAAAGTAACACCAGATGCAAAGAGCCTCATTGGAAAATACCTTAATTCTGGGAAAGACTGAGGGTGGGAAGAGAAGGGGACAACGGAGGATAAGATGGTTAGATAGCAGCCCCAACTCAGTGGACGTGAATGTGAGCAACTCCAGGAGACAGTGAAGGACAGGGAAGCCTGGGGTGCTGCAGTCCATGGGGTCACAGAGAGTCAGACACGACTGAGCAACTGAACAGCAAACCACAATAGAGTAACATTCTAAAGACCGTCTGGCGAGGCCAGTCACACAGAGTAAAAAGCTAGATGAAACTGTCTGTGAACTGTGCATTATGTACGTGTGTACCGTGCACATATTCTAAAAGAAATACCAACGAATGAGAAAACTTGAGTGCAGAACTAGTGATTTTATTGTTTTATTGTGGTTCCTTGTTTTATTGCATTTTCTGTTTCAAAACTGGGAAAGGAGTACGTCAAGGCTGTATATTCTCACCCTGCTTACTTAACTTATATGCAGAGTACATCATGCAAAATGCCAGGCTGGATGACTCACAAGCTGGAATCAAGACTGCCGGGAGAAATATCAATAACCTCAGATATGTAGATGACACCACCCTTATGGCAGAAAGTGAAGAGGAACTGAAGAGCCTCTTGATGAAGGTGAAAGAGGAGAGTGAAAAAGTTGGCTTAAAGCTCAACATTCAGAAAACTAACATCATGGTGTCCGGTCCCATCACTTCATGGCAAATAGATGGGGAAACAGTGGAAACAGTGTCAGACTTTATTCTGGGGGGCTCCAAAATTACTGCAGATGGTGATTGCAGCCATGAAATTAAAAGATGCTTGCTCTTTTGAAGAAAAGCTATGACCAACCTAGACAGCATATTAAAAAGCAGAGACATTACTTTGCCAACAAAGGTCCATCCAGTCAAAGCTATGGTTTTACCAGTAGTCATGGATGGATGTGAGAGTTGGACCATAAAGAAGGCTGAGTGCTGAAGAATTGATGCTTTTGAATTGTGGTGCTGGAGAAGACTCTTGAGAGTCCCTTGGACTGCAAGGAGATCAGAACAGTCGATCCTAAAGGAAATCAGCCCTGACTGTTCATTGGAAGGACCAATGCTGAAGCTGAAGCTTCAATAATTTGGCCATGTGATGCGAAGAGCTGACTCATTGGAAACGACTCTGATGCTGGGAAAGATTTAAGGCAGGAGGAGAAGGGGACGACAGAGGATGAAATGGTGGATGGCATCACCAACTCGATGGACATGAGCTTGAGCAGGCTCCGGGAGATGGTGAAGGACAGTGAAGCCTGTTGTGCTGAAGTCCATGGGGTCAGAAAGAGTTGGACACGACTGAGGGACTGAACAACAAACTGCATTTTTTACATTTTCCATCAAGTGGTGGTGGTGGTTTAGTTGCTAAGTCGTGTCTGACTCTTGCCACCCTGTGGACTGTAGCCCGCCAGGCTCCTCTGTCCATGGGATTCTCCAGGTAAGAATACTGGAGTGGGCTGCCATTTCCGTCTCCAGGGAATCTTCCCAACCCAGGGGTTGAACCCAGGTCTCCTGCGTTGCAGGCAGATTCTTTACTGACTGAGCTACAAGAGAAGTAGTCATCAAGTAGTTAATAAAATGAGACAAGTGTTCTAGCAAGCATGCATTTCCTGTCTTTGAAAAGGTAGAAAGCTGCCTATGAGCTGCATCCTGACAGTGTGCTGGCCTGGGCCATTTTTATCTTGCCACATTCACCCTTCCCATGCTCCCCATGGCCCAGGGGAGCTGGGCAGACAGCTGCCCACTCAGGACAAAGTCCAGGCAGGTGCCACCACGGGGCGTGGCCCAGCTCATGGCCAGCCGACAGGACGGTCCTCTTTCCTGATGGGTTTTCTTTGACTTATAATACTGTATATATATATAAAACTGTGTAATGTAATATTGTATTTGTGTTTCAGTGAAACCTGGGGGAAGGCTCCCCCTTCCCATGACAGTCCACACGGAGGCTTCTTCAAGCCCTAAAGAAACCCCGAATGAGCCTTAGAGAGAGACTCGGAGATACAGGGGAAGCCGCTGGGGAGGGGGCATGGGCCGGGAACCCCGCCCCGAGGGGACCTTTGCAGCTCGGGGCTGACGGAGCCTGGCTCATACATTATTCAGGACCATACGAGAAGCTGCCGATCAAAAGAGAGAAAGTTTGGTTTAAAAGGGAAGCAGGAAGTAAATAAATGTTACTCAAGAAATCGCACTATTTTCCCCTACATTTGAGGACAGACTGCAGCCTGGAGGCCGGGTGCCTCCCTTTCCGGCAGGCATCTTCCATCCTGCACTCTCTTGGCGGGCTTGAGGCCCTGGGTGGGGGTCCCTCCCTTCCCCCACCGCACTGCAGGGCTTTGTCAGCTAATGCTTCAAGGATCAACATCAAAATTGGAACTTTCTCTCTCTGCAGCCACATCCAATTAAAAGTCCCTAGACCTCCAGCAGCCTCCCTGCCGGGCGGCCTGGCTGTCAGAGGCAGGACTGCCATTTCCGTCTCCAGGGAATCTTCCCAACCCAGGGGTTGAACCCAGGTCTCCTGCGTTGCAGGCAGATTCTTTACTGACTGAGCTACAAGAGAAGTAGTCATCAAGTAGTTAATAAAATGAGACAAGTGTTCTAGCAAGCATGCATTTCCTGTCTTTGAAAAGGTAGAAAGCTGCCTATGAGCTGCATCCTGACAGTGTGCTGGCCTGGGCCATTTTTATCTTGCCACATTCACCCTTCCCATGCTCCCCATGGCCCAGGGGAGCTGGGCAGACAGCTGCCCACTCAGGACAAAGTCCAGGCAGGTGCCACCACGGGGCGTGGCCCAGCTCATGGCCAGCCGACAGGACGGTCCTCTTTCCTGATGGGTTTTCTTTGACTTATAATACTGTATATATATATAAAACTGTGTAATGTAATATTGTATTTGTGTTTCAGTGAAACCTGGGGGAAGGCTCCCCCTTCCCATGACAGTCCACACGGAGGCTTCTTCAAGCCCTAAAGAAACCCCGAATGAGCCTTAGAGAGAGACTCGGAGATACAGGGGAAGCCGCTGGGGAGGGGGCATGGGCCGGGAACCCCGCCCCGAGGGGACCTTTGCAGCTCGGGGCTGACGGAGCCTGGCTCATACATTATTCAGGACCATACGAGAAGCTGCCGATCAAAAGAGAGAAAGTTTGGTTTAAAAGGGAAGCAGGAAGTAAATAAATGTTACTCAAGAAATCGCACTATTTTCCCCTACATTTGAGGACAGACTGCAGCCTGGAGGCCGGGTGCCTCCCTTTCCGGCAGGCATCTTCCATCCTGCACTCTCTTGGCGGGCTTGAGGCCCTGGGTGGGGGTCCCTCCCTTCCCCCACCGCACTGCAGGGCTTTGTCAGCTAATGCTTCAAGGATCAACATCAAAATTGGAACTTTCTCTCTCTGCAGCCACATCCAATTAAAAGTCCCTAGACCTCCAGCAGCCTCCCTGCCGGGCGGCCTGGCTGTCAGAGGCAGGAACCACACAGACACTCTCAACCGAGGCGCCGGCCCCCAGCCCACACACGATATTGTAAAGGGCGTGATTCATCGGCCCTTTGTGCTGGGCTGCAAATCGATGCTGCTCAATCACAGGGCTGGGCTCCCTCCCGCTCGCCAGCTCACGGAGTCATTTCAGTGCGTCCAATTAGGCGGCTCTTCCCGTGACCGGCTGTTGATTACACATCTATTTGCACTTATTTTCCTGTGGGAAGGGAGAGAGTTTGGAGCGGAATGGACGGTCGAAGGCCACCTTGCGAGCAGCTGCAGGAGCCTGGCTGGGCTGCTTTCTCCTTGACCTCGTGGGAACACGTTCGTGGGTGCCTCTGCGGGTCTCTCTCTGGTGTGGCCCCCCTGGACCTGCCCAGAGCGGGTCAGGCACCCAGTGCCGACGGGTGGCTCACCATGTGTCTCCAGGGCCTTTGGGAGCAGCGGAGCCAGCCGTGCGGGTGCAGAAGGCAGGGGAACAGTGACCGCAGGCTCGGTCAGGGAAGGGGCGCGGTGGCAGACGTGGGAGCCTCGTGCTGGGTCCCCACACAGCCCTGAATCACGCTCTGTGAACATCGTTGTGACAGTGAAAAACAAGATTTCTCCCCTGAAAAATTAAATGTCACTCCCGATAGCGCAATGCCTGAAACGCCATCTTTCCAAGTCCGTACCAATACTTTGTACAGAAAATTAAACTCTCCCTGTTTATTGAGTGGATAATGTAGCCTTCCAACGAGTGAGATCCCCCGCTAGGTGAGAAATTAAAAAAGCTGCACTATAAACCCTAATGGCATGTATGAAATACAAAAAAAAGGTAACTTAATTGGTAATCAGAAGAAATCATAAAACTAATCATGCAATTAATGTCTTCAAAGGCAAGCGTGTGAGGTGGGTGTAATTACAAGGAAACAATCCAGGCTGGCTCGGGTGCTAATGAATTAATCATCCCCAGGGGTCGGTGTGGCGCTCTGGTTCACGCACCGCCTCCTGGGTTTTCGCCCACCTGCCTCTACCTGGGTCACCTTCCTGCAGCACCCTCTTCCCCGGGCACTGGAGGCTGAGTCCCCGCGGGCGGGAGAGGCCAGGCCGAGAACAGCGAGGTGTCGGAGGCTGGTCGCTGGGTGAGTATTAACACAGCGGGCGCCCTCAGGCTCGTCCCTAAATGCCTCCCGGCAGGTGCGCACCCAGCTCCTCACTTCCTGCCTCTGCGCTGCTCACCCACTGCTAGGTCTGCACGCAGACAGGATGCGGGTTTTCGGATGTGGAGGGGAGCGGTGGGGAGGCGGGCAGTGCAGCGCCCACAGGCCCGGGTCACAGTGTCTCTGCGTTGGGCCCCTTTGGTGCCGTGGGCAGGGCTGCCGGCCAAAGGGTGGAGGGACGGGAGTCGGGGGTGAGGGGAGGGCCTTGACCCCCCGTGCAGATGCTGAGCTCAGGGCCCCAGGCTGGGGAGCCGGGCTGGGCCAGGACGGGCTACCCCAAATGCCTGCCTGTGGCCACGGGTCCCCGCCGAGCGTGTTCCTGCTGCTTCCCTCCTGTCAGCGGTTCCTCCTGGGCTCCGACTGAGGCCCAGTGGGAGGCCCGACGGCCTGCTTTCCCATCCAGAGAGCGACACTGGGTGCCCTTCAGGGCTCTGGAGCCCACAGGATCAGACAGACAAGCGAGAGGCAGGGCCCGGACCCCAGGGCATCTCCATCAGGAAAGACAGAGAAGGACCAAGAGGTTTTCTCTCCGCTTTCACAAGCGGATGCCACTCCACCTGGAGAGGGTGCTTGTGCGGCAGGGTTAGGAGGCAGATGCGCAGGGCCCGGCCTGCGGCTCCCACGCCCCACGCCCCGCAGATGGCAGTTCTGTGCGGATGCTGCTGAAATCCCTGTTTCTGAGGCTTCTCTCCCCAGACGCGTGCACCTGTGCTCTCGGCCACCGGCCACAGTCACAGAGACAGCCTGGCGGCTGAGGCGGGGGCCCACCCTACTGCCCGGGGACATGGGCGCCGTGGGGAGGGGTGGAGGAGGGGCCCCAGACATGGGAGGATGCCCGGCGGCACCAGGGCCGCCTGGGGAGGAAGGAGGCCCGGCTGGACCCGTGTTCCTCAACACGTGAGAGCCAGCTCTGGGTAGGCGAACACGGAACTGTAAAAGCTTCGAAGGAAAATATCCAAACACCACTCTGAATGCAGGGGGTGCGAATCACCAAGGGCAAGAGGAGAAAATGTGGTCAGAGTCAAAGGAGAGTCTCCTGGGCCTCTCAGGACTTGCCGGGCAGCAGGGACGGGGCAGCTGGAAATCAGGTGCCGAAGCAGAGCGCATGGTCCTGTGCCTGGGGCAGCGAGGCCCTGTAGAGAAGGAGCTGCGGGTATTTCCAGAAGACAAGGCGGAAATCACAGAACTGGGCCTCTAGAAGCTCCCAGCTGTGACTCCAGTTTGCATCCGAGGAAATTAGAGAAGTGGACCCTGACCTAGGGACCTCCTGGTTGTCCAGGGGTTAAGACAATTGGACTATAAAGAAAGCTGAGCACCGAAGAACTGATGCTTTTGAGCTGTGGTGTTGGAGAAGACTCTGGAGAGTCCCTTGACTGCAACGAGATCCAATCAGTCCATTCTAAAGGAGATCAGTCCGGAATATTCATCGGAAGGACTGATGTTGAAGCTAAGGCTCCAATACTGTGGCCACCTGATGAAAAGAACTGACTCACTGGAAAAGAACCTGATGCTGGGAAAGACTGAAGGCGGGAGGAGAAGGGGACGACGGGGTGGGATGGTGGGATGGCATCGCCGACCCGATGGACACAAGTTTGAGCAAGCTCTGGGAGATGGTGATGGACAGGGAGGTCTGTCATGCTGTAGTCCGTGGGGTCGCAAAGAGGTGGACACGACTGTGACTGAACTGAGGGTTAACGGTCGCCTTACAATGCAGGGGGCGCAGGTTTGATCCCTGGTCAGAGAACTAAGATCCCACGTGACGCTGCCACTACTGAGCGGGCTCTCTGGGCCCCGCACAGCTGGAGCCCGCAGGCTGCGCAGAAGGACCCCGCGTGCCACATCGAAGCCCTGGCACAGCCAGACAAACGGAAGCGCAGACCAGGAAGCGGACCCCGAAGACCGAGAGCCGCTTCATTTGACTGGGAGGACAGCTGGGTTCTTACGGCCCCTAGACACTCATGTCTCCTTCGGAGGGGCACAGAGGCAGTCTGGGGGCCTCGAGGAGAAAGCTGGGGGGCAGAGAGCAGGGGGCTCCCAAGACACAAGGCCCTCGCCTGCCCCCGGTGGCAGGGTGAGCAGGTGGGGCCCCGACAGTGGGGAGCCGCACCCCTGATCAGTGAGATGCAGGAGCCAGCCTGGGCCCAGCACTGCTGAGACAGCCACCACAGTGCCGCACAGATCAGCCCCCTGGGCTGATGGGACGTTCACAGGGTCTCCTGTTACTTCAGGGACTGGGCGCCTGCCCGGAGAGAGAGGCCCGACCACCCACAGCCCGGTGAGGAGGCAGCCCTGACCCTCCAGGAGCTCCAAGTGGCAGGAGGTGGCATTTCTCAGGTCTCCCTGCAGTGCCCCCCTCCCACGGCCACCCCCAGGCCACTGGCCTGCTGGCGACGGTGGAGCCCATGCCGGCCCGGAGGCAGGGGTGCGCGCCTGCGGCCGTGGTGCTGGGCCGGGATGAGCCCAGGGTCTGTCACGGGGGGAGGGCAGACTGTGCGGTGGGGGGCTCCCCTCCAGGAACTGGCACGTTTAAACTCTCCTGTTTTAGTTTATACTGGCTTCCACTGCTGTTCAGTCTTTCAGTCATGTCCGACTCTTTGCGGCGCCATGGACTGCAGCACGCCAGGCCTCCCTATCCTTCACCAACTCCTGGAGTTTACTCAAACTCATGTCTGTGGAGTCGGTGATTCCATCCAGCCATCTCCTCTGTGGTCCTTGTCTCCTCCTGCTCTCAGTCTGTCCCAGTGTCAGGGTCTTTTCCATGTGCTTCTGTTTTCTAACGACAAATCTGCACGAACCAGAGTTCCGTGACACCCTGCTCTGGGCATCCTCGGCTCTGATCCTGAGAGCAGCTCTGCCAGCTCCTCTGTCCAGGGGCTTCCCATCCAGAGTCGCTCCGGCCAGGCTGGGCCAAGCACACAAGCCCGTCCTGAGGCCAGGCCAGCCCGTGGGGTCACACTGGGCTGCACGCACCTTCCTGCTTGCTGTGGGCAGTCTTGGGAGCCACCACCCTGCAGGCCGGGGTGCCGGTCATCACAGCCACTCTCCACAAGGCCCAGACCAGAAGTGGGGGGCAGCAGGCCCTGGGGAGGCACGGGGCCTCTCGGGAAGCACCCGTGTCCTCAGACCCTCTGATACACAGGCTTCTCTTTCATACAAGAAGCACGACACGCGTGTGCAAGCCCCCTGCCTGTGTGTGTGAGCAGTCTCCTCTCCAGGTGCTGCTGCAGCACACACCTGCCCCGGCTCGCTCGAGACCACTCACACCTGCCCATGGCCTCAGCCACAGCACACCCCCCCGAGACTGGAAGAGCACGCACACTCAGAATTCCCTTCTACATGTGAGGCAACACGGCTAGAACAGTCACCTCCGCGTGGAGTTTTTCCTCCTAAAAACAACACCACGGTGTTGCCAGGCTTTAGGGTCAAGTTTGCTTGAAATGGTGCCCACTTTTGTATCTAGGTTTTTAAATATGCTAAAAACAATCCAGGGTCACAGTGATAGAGCCAAGGAAAACTATTTCTATAGAGATTATTTTGTTTTAAAAGTCCAAATGTTAGCACACTCTTTGCCCAATTACACATGCTTTCAGTAAGAGACACCGATGTCTTTCTTTAAAAAGTTAATTTGCATATCTCTGTTGAAAACAATTAGGAAAACAAGTATTAAGCAACTCATTACTTTAAAAGTGCAGGGAGGTCCGCTCACACTGAGATAAATTTCTTAACAACGCGAGGCCGTAACAAGACACGTTAATCTTATGACTGCCACACCAGGTCGCCTTCCCGCCAAGATGGGTGTTTTAAAGGTAAGTGCCTAAATAACTTCATCTTATAAAACGTAGTCTGCCTGTGCGGTGGGTCAGAGCTCATGAAGGATGGGCGGGTTTTTCAGATCTTGGAGGGGATGTGGATGTCGTTAGTGACCAAGCAAACCATCCGAGCGTGAGGCTGAGTGGCTCCCGCTAGCCCACAGTTCTCGGGGGCACTCACTGTCCGGGAACTTACGGGAAGGGCACTTACGTTGGAAGGAAGAGGTGGGTCCCCCTGGTTGGGGGCCTCCTGGGGGCAGCAGGGTTCCTGCCCAGGGTCCACCCACGGCCCGTGGCCTACCCGCCGGGTGCTCCCAGAGGGGCTTGTTCGAAAGATCGAGATGAGGGCTGACCGAGGTGGAGGGCCCTGCTCTCCTGGGGGCAATTCATTCCCCAGCGAGCGGCAGGGAGGGCGCAGACCTGGGCCCAGCGGCCCCGGAGCCGAGCACGGGCGGGAAGGGGGCGCGCTCTCTTTAATTCCGGGAGGAAGGCAGGGAGCGGGGACCCCCTAGCCCGGGGCCAGGGCCGGTGCTTTGTCTGTGCCCCTCCACCCGGCACTTCACTCAGCGCCTTTGTGTCTGACTGTGTAAATGCGAAGTGGAAATCCTCGCGGTCAACACCCTAAGCCCTTCCTTCCAGGGGGCAGGCGGCCCTTTGTCAGGCTGCGTCTCCTTGGTGATGCCTCAGCAGAAAGGCCTGGAAGACCAGACAGAGGAGGCGGGGCTGGGCCTCTGCCAGGAAGTCCTTCCTGAGGGGGCCAGCGGGCGCTTCCATCAACAGGGAGAGGGTTCCATCCTCTGGTGCGTGCGGGGAGTCGGGCTTGGAGAGGAGACACTGCTCCCTGCAGGTTAGGGCTGAGCTGTGCCCCCAACTCACGAGCTGAGTGCCAACCCCAGGTCCCCAGGACGCACCTGGGCAGGTCTGTGGAGGCAAGGGGGTGGCCCTAACCCTGACCCCACAGGGCTGTGTCCTGTAAGAAGGGATCAGGATACAGACACACACGCAGGGGCGACTGCGTGAGGACTCGGGGGACGGCAGCATCCACACCCGAGGGGACGGGCTTCAGGGGGACCCAGCCCTGAGGCACCTGTATCTGGGCTTCTAGCGTCCGGATGCGAGACACACATCTGAGCCGGAGAGAACCGGGAACCTGTGCCCCATGCCCGCCTTAGCCAGACCACGGCCACAGCCACGCCTCCTGCTTTGTGTCCCGAGTCTCAGGCCCTGCGGGAGGGTGGGGCGGGAGGGGGGTGGTCTCCTGAGCCCTGGGCCCTGCGGGAGCACGGAGGGTCTCCCAGGCTGCCACCAGGACAGCCAGTACCGAGGGCAGGCGGGCAGGTCGGGGCAGGCTCCGGGGTCCGGCCTGGCTGCTTCCGGGTCTGAGCCATGGGCCTGCGGGAAAGGGGCTCTGCTGTGCACGCGTGCTTGACCTGAAGCCCCTCCACCTGGACTGAGGGATACGGTCTGTCCAGGGTCCAGGCGTGGCCACCCCAGCCCGGGAGACAGGAGAGGTCCTGCTGGGGACGCAGGACACCATGCAGATGGCCCCTGGGGCTGCACTGAGGAGAGAGGGAGCTGGCCTGGGGCACTCGGCTGGAGGGATCAGCCGGCAGGAGCGCAGCAGGAAGCTGAGTTTTGTCCTGGGGGACCTAGGTCAGAGGTTAGGATCACAGAGGTCAGCGTTTTGGGAGAAACAGCGGAGATACAGACATAAATGAGAAAAAAAATGTTAGCGTCCAAACCAGCATCAGCCACCGGCTCCACTCTGAACTGTCCTCGTTCTGTGGAGTCTGAGCGCCCGCCAGTGGCTACTGACTCACGGCAACGCATCTGTCTTTCACTGTCCTGGCACTCAGGGACTCTGCAGCTTGTGCTGAGTTGCTTCCGCCCTGTCCGACTCTGCGATCTTGTGGACCGCAGCCCGTCAGGCCCTTCTGTGCGTGGGACTCAAGGCAAGAATACTAGAGAGCGTTGCCATTTCCTTCTCCAGGGGATCTTCCGGACCCAGGGATTGAATCTAGGTCTCTTACGCCTACCTGCATTGGCAGGTGGGTTCTTCACCACGAGTAGCCCCTGGGAAGCTGTCTTCTGTAGAGCATCTATGAAATAACTTCTAAAGCACGAGAAAAAGATGAAATAAACAGCATTTAAAAGTAACTCCCTATCTTACATGATCACATAAAGATCGTTTTGCTCTCAAATATACTTCAGTGATAACCAGTTTCAAACATATGGTTGCATCGTTCAGTTCAGTTCAGTTGCTCAGTCACGTCCGACTCTTTGCGACTCTATAGACTAGCCTTCATTATTTTTGCTAAGATTGGATTTATACCTTGTCCTAAAGACATCTGAAGGTCTGATACTAACCGTGTATTATTTTGATCCTTGTTCTAATGGCTCTTGAAGCTGTAAGGTCTCACACTATTCAGTTCAGTCGCTCAGTCGAGTCCAACTCTCTGCGACCCCATGGACTGCAGCACGTCAGGCCTCCTTATCCATCCCCAACTCCCGGAGTTTACTCAAACTCATGTCCCTTGAATCGGTGATGTCATCCAACCATTTCACCTTGGTTACCCACCTCTCCTCCGATCTTCAATCTTTCCTAGCTTCAGTGTCTTTTCAAATGAGTTGGCTCTTCATATCAGGTGGCCAAAGTATTGGAGCTTCAGCTTCAACATCAGTCCTTCCAAAGAATATTCAGGATTGATCTTCTTTAGGATTGACTAGTTTGCTCTCCTTGCAGTCCAAGGGACTCTAAAGAGTCTTCTCCAACACCACAGTTCAAAAGCATCAATTCTTCAGCACTCAGCCTTCTTTATGGTCCAACTCTCAAATCCATCCATGACTACTGGTAAAACCATAGCTTTGACTAGACAGACCTTTGTTGGCAAAGTAATGTTTCTGCTTTTTAATATGCTGTCTGAGTTGGTCATAGCTTTTCTTCCAAGGAGCAAGCATCTTTTTAATTTCACGGCTGCAGTCACCATCTACAGTGATTTTGGAGCCCAAGAAAATAAAGTCTGACACTGTTCCCATTGTTTCCCCAACTATTTGCCATGAAGTGATGGGACCAGATGCCATGATCTTTGGTTTTTGAATGTTGAATTATAAGTCAGCTTTTTCACTCTCCTCTTTCACTTTCATCAAGAGACTCTTTAGTTCTTCTTCACTTTCTGCCCTAAGGGTGGTGTCATCTGTGTATCGAGGTTATTGATATTTCTCCCAGCAATCTTCATTCCAGCTTGTGCTTCAGCCAGCCTGGCATTTGGCATGATGTTCTCTGCATGACTTAAATAAGCAGGGTGACAATACACAGCCTTGACGTACTCCTTTCTCACTTTGGAGCCAGTCAGTTGTTCCATGTCTGGTTCTGTTACTTCTTGATCTGCATACAGACTTCTCAGGAGGCAGATAAGGTGGTCTAGTATTCCCGTCTCAAAGGCTTTAGCAGTCAGTGAAGCAGAAGTAGATGTTTTGTGAAATTCTGTTGTTGTTTTCTATGATCCAATGGATGTTAGCAATTTGATATCTGGTTCTTCTGCCTTTTCTAAGTCCAGCTTGAACATCTGGAAGTTCTTGGTTCACATACTGTTGGAGCCTAGCTTGGAGAATTTTGAGCATTACTTTGCTAGCGTGTGAGATGAGTGCAATTGTGCAGTAGTTTGAACATTCTTTGGCATTGCCTTTCTTCGGGATTGGAATGAAAACTGACCTTTTCTAGTCCCGTGGACACTGCTGAGTTTTCCAAATTTGCTGGCATATTGAGTGCAGCACTTTCACTGAGCTATTTCAAATCCTAAAAGGTCTCACACAGAAAGAGAAATATCTCCAAATGTCTCCTTTGCTCTGAAGGTTCATTTTATCTGCAAACATTTTCTGGGAAGTCTCCAATCTATCCGTCCGTCCATCCATCTGGATGCTGTGAACATACAGCCCTTCAGTTCTTTTGAAATATTTCACCACATAACCAGCTAACCCCTGTGTGGCACACATTTTCTGGTTTGTCCCTATTTTAGCACAAAATTTATGACAAAGTTTGTACGACAGTCTTGTATTAATAAAATAAAAATAAAAGAATACAAAAATTTAAAGAATGGCAGGGTTCAGTCTTTTGGATGCAGCCATGGGCTTCCATTTGCTCTGTGTGGACTCTCCAGGGCGGGCCTCAGCATCCACCTGCGTCCCCAGCAGATTTCTGGTTTGGAATTAGGTATCCATGCACATCTCATTTCTGTGTTTTAACCATGTTTTAATATCTAATCTTCTGTTTTAATATCTTGGTCACTAACTGTGTGGAGATAATTAAGTGGTAGAGCCAGACAATTACTCAGTGGGCAGAGAGGAGACCGTCCCTTATGTTTATATAAATGCACTAGCTTTAAATAAAGCAACTGAACGCATCTGGAGACCGTCTAAAGCGGGCGACTTGAGAAACCGTTTGATCGCACGGTCGATTCAATCAGCAACTGGCTGGCTGGGTTCATTTTTATTTTTATTTTTTCATGGGACTGACCAGGCAATTCAGTCAATAGTTGTCAAAATTGGAGTCCAGAACAGGCACAGCTGGACCAGCCTAAAGTTAATTAAAAATCAAGAGCAGGATAAATGAAACGCGGCTCCTTCGAGGGAGCCTGGAGGTGGAGGGGGGCATCTCTTCTCTCTTAAAGGGGCCCGAGAGCAGCCGCCACAGGAAGCAGGCGGTTTTCCTGGTGGACTGATCGACCCTGTGAGGCCCGAGTGCTGTTCCTGTGTTCCTTAAGTGGAAACTGTGTAAAACTAGCCTATGGTCTGGACGCCATCTGGTGTGGTGGGGGGTCCGCAGGCGGCCAGGAGCCCAGCACCCTGCCTGGAGCGGCGTGGGTACGCTGGTGGCTGCCGAGGCCCAGTCTCTTTACCCGCGTGCATCCAGCCCAGCACCACCCCATCACAGCAGCCCGACCCCCACCTCCCCCCTGGACCAGCGTGCGGTTCCTGACTGGCCGCCCCACCGGCCCCTGGGGGCCTCGTCCTCTTCGAGCCCCGGCCGCTGCCCGCCCCATCTCTGCTCAGACAGCTTGCGTCATATGGATGTCCAGCTGCCCGAGCCCCCTGGGTGGCCAGCACTCGTCACCGCACCCTGAGCGCCCAGAACAGAAGGCGTTTAGTCTCCCAGAGTCTGGAGGCCGAGGCCTGAGGTCAGGGTGTGGGGGCCCCCACCCAGGTCTCTGCAGATGGACGCCTTGCCTTTGGCAACCAGCCCCCCCATGGCCTCTGCTCTGTCCCACGCTGTCCCCTCCCTAAGGACATGGCTGCACGGGGCTAAGGGCCCACCTGCCCCTGCGAGGCCTCATCTGAACTAAAGTAGTAACACAGAGCCACCCTGGCTCCAAACAAGGGGACGTTCAGGGCCCTGGACGGGACGGGCGTCCACAGCAGCCTGAGCACCTCCTTGTCCCACGTTCCCCAGGGACTGGAGCCCTCAGCCACCGGAGTCTCCTCTGAATACAAGGAGATTCTCATTTATTTCCATACACTAATTCATCATATACTGCTGACTTGTCTCCACATTTCTCCCACTAGATTTTAAGGCAGTGGAGGGCAGGATATGTGACTTTTCATCTTTAAATTCACCTCTATTTCAGCACAGAAATTGGCACCCTGATGCCTTGGAAAGCCTTGAGAATGAAGCTTCCAGAGTGTGTGGTTCCAGAGCCAAGTACGGACCCTGAGGTTAACACAGTGCTTGTGGAATGAAACAAGGAACTTTTAATACGCACAAACACACACCCAGGGCCTCTTATCCAACATAAGATGCTGTGTAAGAAGGACCCACACAGCTGGCATGTGGAATGTGCACTGTTCAGGTGCAGAGGGACGGCTGGACCGTCCTCGGGGGTGGATGGATAAATTAAGACTAGGGTTTAAACTGGAGCCCAATACCAGGGCCAGAAGGCTGGGTGGATTCCCGTCCATGAGCCTTAGTGGACCTCAGAGACAAGCGAAGGAAAGGCTGGACAGGCCTGTGCACTGCCCGGTGCTTGAGAAGACGGGCCAGGGGAGCCAGCCCCTCAGACCCCCGGGGCCTCATCCCCCTCGTCATGGCTGGGCCCCCGCACTATGCACGTCTCAGTGTGAAGCTCAGTGGCCCAGAGCCAAGGGCCGTGAAGGCCGGAGCCGACTGGTGGCCAGTCTCCGAGGGGGCAGAGTCCAAGGCCACCAAGGCTACTGGCTCCTGGGACCAGCTGGGACAATAGCCAGGAGCCGCTGGGAGGGAGCTGAGGGCTGGTCACTGCAGCCCGGGAGACAGACGGGCCACCCCCACAGGCCGAGCACAGAGCTGGTCCACTGGACAGCAGCCTCTCCAGGGCCGTACCCCCACTTCCTGCCCCTGTGGCTGGGGGCGGCGGGGTATCCACAACTCCCGGGTTCCGGGACGTCGAGGGGCGGCCCGGCCACCAAGCTCGCCACCACCTGGCCGCTTTCAGGCCAGGCTCTGCGGGGACCGACTCAGGATTCACAGCGGCTCTGAAGTCAAGGTCACGGACTTCCCTCCACCCTCGAAACCACACCACACACAGGATGAGGGCTTCAGGACGAGAGTGAAGACGTCAGCGTGGCGATTCCCATCTTGGTGCCAAAACACCCAGATGTTTTACTAAAGTATCGGTTGTTTCTGCAAATGTTTCCAGGGTCTCCAGTTTGCCAGGGCTAGAATGAGGGCTTTGTGGGCCTGCTGGGCACCAAGGCGGCCCGTGGATGCCCAGGAGGGTGGCAAAGGTCACGTGGTGGGGACAGCTCACCTGGGCTCCACGGTACCCAGAACACCCCCACCCAGGCCTTCCCAGTGTGAGTGGAGTGGGGCTGGAGGCTCTTACACACCACCTGCCAGAGCACACGGCGCCTCGGGGGAAAGCCGGGCTTCCCAGGCCCTGAGGGTCACTGTTAGGGGCCCGATGCCCCTCTCGCCTTGCCTGCTGAGACCCAGGCCCTGGGGGAGCGCTGCTTCCCGAACTTCAGCCTTTGGAGGAGCACACTCCCGGGGCCCGGCCCTGACCCCTGAACCCCTGGCCCGGGGTGGATGTGAGCGTCCAGAGTCAGCGCTCCTAACACTGAGCACCACCTCTGGGGTCCCTGGGGCACTCAGCCAGGAGGCTCCCGGAGTGTCTGCTCCAGCCCACGCCAGCAGCCCCACTTCACCCGCAGGCCCTGCCCACCCTCACGGCTACTGAGTCCTCAGCTCCTCTGCCATTTACTGAGGGAAGTGAGGGGAGTGAGGATGTCAAAAGGTTAAAGTGCCTGCACACACGCTGGCACCCGTGTACACGCATGCACGCACACACACACGAGGACTGCGCTGTCCTGCCTGCGATGTGTCCCGGCTGGACTGGGTGAGACACGGCCCACCGCCAGGCTGGCCCAAGGCCTGAGGATGGGACGAGTGCCCTCAGCAAACTGCCGCCAGGCCCCAGGCCCGCCGGCTTCCCTGCTGGTGGCCAGGGC